>BLSH010443380.1:948891-966704 GCA_018402905.1 Glandirana rugosa | reverse complement strand
CAGACATATACGTCTTATCGTACGAACGATATGAATGACACATTTAATTCTCCAATTAGGAGACATAACACGTTTTTTTCCCTAACTCCTGGTAAGACGAACATAAAACCCACAAAGTCAAGAAGAGCTGCGTCTGTCAGTGAACTCGGAGAAAAGGATTTTACGGTAAGTTATAATAAAATCCCTTTTTTTGCACAATACAGAGGATTAACCTCTTAATTTACACAGTAAGTATAGCAAGCATGCTATTCTGCATATACAGACAGATTTTACTGTTGTGGGTTTAGTAACACTTTAAGTAATTCTTCTGTAGTTAAAAAATAAAACATTGAGCTTAACACCACAGTATAGCTGTGTGTATCCCAGACCTTTTACTTGAGCCCCTGTCAGATGGAGGTGGAAAGTGTTTAATTGCACTTCGTTTGAAGGAAGACTTGAAAGTGCCGATCATTTTCTATTATCTCCTATTTAGTGTATAACATTCTTCACTAGGGTCTGTGATCCCTGTAAAGAGGTTTTCCCTCCTTTATGTGTGGAACAAGACATGAATGAAACCTAATTTGGCATGTGCACTTTCTTTGTGTCCTATCTTGAGCTTACTGGATCTTTAATTTTTCATCAATTTCAGCATTTAATAGCATTTTAGCAGCAAGGTTCTGAGGACACTGAGCAAACTTATGTTACGGGGAAAGGAAAGTGAAAATATATGTGATTTTTTTTTTCTTATTTTCTAACCAAATATATGTTATGAAAGCCTTTGAGAGTATTCGCCTTCCTTCATTAGGCTTAAAGTCATACCCGTTGAAAAAAAAAAGTCCTTTGTATATCCTCATTATCTTTTAATCTTTTTCTGCAACATGCTTAGTGTATCTTGGAAATGATGAGCAAAAGCTGGTGCTAGAAAACTTGGCCCTAATCCAACAGAGGAATGGAGTTGCTGCATCCACTTTTTAGTCCATGTTTCGTTTCCATTACAGTTTAAAGGTCATTACGTTGGTTAACTGTGTTAAAGGCCAACTCCAGGCTATCCCACAGTCCAGTGACATCTCAAGCCTTCTTCAGTCTCCTCTTCCTCTAGCTGTGGGTGGATCCTGAATGTTGCAGAGAGCCTCAATGTATAGTGACAGGGCATTTCTTTCTACAGCATTCAACTTTGAGTCCAGGGTGGAGCTGGAGTCTAAACATTATGGGCTTACAGGAAGTAGGCTGAATTATGATGGGCGGCTATGTGTGGTGGATCTGTGACTGGGTCTGTGGGGTGACAGCAATATATATCAGCGTGAGTTTAGTAGTCAGAGCTGCTTTTTATTTTAAAGAGCTATTGGGGGTGGGGGATTAATTTATCTTAATTGTACAGGACATAGGCAACATATTCATGCACATGGGTTTAAAGGAGTATGACTATAACCCGTATGCCACTCCATGAATCCTCAGTTTTTTAATAATTTCTGAAGGTTATAAACTGTGCTTCCTTTGCAGAGAAATCACTATTTTATGATTTTTCAGCTTGTAATATTTGCTTCTTGCGCTGGATCCTGCATGGGTGCTTCCCTTGGCACTTGGTGCATTGACTTGAGTCAGCCATAGTCCAACGCTGTGGAACCCTGTACCTGCAGGCCTCTTCAGGTGTATGCCCACCATGACGGACAAAGCCTGAATTTATATACAGTCCAGAGTCATAACAGGCAAGACAAGAGGTCACTCTGTATCAGTAATGTTTACTTTAAAAACAGGGCTATGCTTGGAATGTGTATTTAAAAATATTTCACGCTAAATTCACATAAATCAATCCTACCTAGTACCAGTACTATATATCCATGCACCTAATACTGTACATACCAACAATTGCAATAATGCATAATGACATGTACTACATACAGTTTCTCACAAAAAGTGAGTACACCCCTCACATTTTTGTAAACACTGAAGAAATTACACTTTGCTACAATGTAAAGTAGTGAGTATACAGTTTGTATAACAGTGTAAATATGATGTCCCCTCAAAATAAATATATGTCTAAACTGCTGGCAACAAAAGTGAGTACATCCCTAAGTGAAAATGTCCAAATTGGGGCAAATTAGCCATTTTTCTTCCCGGTGTCATGTGACTCGTTAGTGTTACAAGATCTCAGGTGTGAATGGGGAGCAGGTGTGATAAATTTGGTGTTATCGCTCTCACTCTCTTATACTGGTCACTGGAAGTTCAACATGGCACCTCATGGCAAAGAACTCAAAAGAATGGCAACTCACATTAAAAAGTGCTGTATGCCAGCACATTCAGCCTTCAACGGTGAGAACGAATGGCGTGTGTTCCAAGCATCGAAACCGAAAGTGGCGTCAGAGGAAGCGGATGTGACCTCTATGCATTTCGTGGTCTACCCACGTCATCAGTTGCCATTCCTTTGATGTTATGCATACAGTGTTTTAAATAAATAGAGTTGCGCTATGAAGATGTTTCTTTATTTTCCATGAGAACCAATGCTTGAATATAGTCTGGAGGGAATCATTGGAATATTTGCACAAACGGAGCCATCCAGTGCTGTATAGTGAAGGAGAATCTGACCAGCTTGTGGTTTAAGGCGAAACGCAAGTTTATCTGATGTATCTGGTGAGTGTTTAGAGTGCACACACGTGTGATGGTGGAGCACCCCAGTATGCAGGAAGATAAGCCTTAGTGAGAACACCCCCTTTTTTTACTTGGTGGATGGGCAGTCTATACTTCCCTCGCTATTGAAGATCTTTTCCTTGACGTTTTACTATTGGACTGTGTTGTTGGCCCCCACTTTGTACTTTCCTTCAACTTGTCCATGCTCCTATCCAGCCACGCAAGAATGTTCAGCCTCCCCCATCTAAGCACTGAAGTGTGATCGGTATAACTGATCCAGTTGTGGCAAGTTAGCTGTAACTTAAAGTCTCAATAAAATTAGCAGACAGTGACTCGCTCTAAATGATATCTTGCAGATTGTAGAAGGCTTTAATCCAAAACGTGTGCCTATCCTTATGGATGAACATCAGATATGTTAATAAAAATAAAAGTATGCCTAGTTCTAGCTCCGTAAAAAAAACTAAAGGCACACTGAAAGATGATGAGACTAGCTATACGGAGCATCTTCTAGCTACAGAGTGAGTGACTTCCTTGTCCTGGGGAATCACAACCCCAGCTGTAACAGTGGTGAAGTCATTCCTCACCTGCCACTGGAAAGTCCTTATAACAGACACAAGTCTATTAGACTGGGGGAAATTGCAATCTTTGACAGTTCAAGGAGCGTTGTCAAGAAAGGATACCATGCTCTGCATCAACATCCTGGAGCTCAGTCCCTGCATCACTGGACCCCCCTCCCCCCCCCCCTTCTGAAGAGACACCCAGTCCAGTTGCACTCAGATAATCCCACCACAGTGGCATCTATTAAGGGGGCAAGAGAAGCATGGCTGCCTTGAAGGGAGGCGCGCTATGGGGACGTGTCCTCAAAAACTTGCCAATGTTCAATTACCTGAAGTTATGGGCCCATAATCTATAGTGTATGAATATGTTGCCTGTGTCCTATACTGTACTCAAGGATATAGAATTTAAAGGCAAGTCAAACTTCCTTTTGATTTTGGGACAAGCTAAAACTGGGCTGTGAGCTTATCCTGTTAAAGAAAAAGTTAAGTAATACAATATTAATTGATATGCTGCTCTTGATGTCTACCTATTGTTTGTTTGTCATAGTATTTAATAATTCAAATAGCTCTGGAATCCTGTTTGCTCTAGAGTAACCATTAAACAAGTTCATTTCTATTCTCTATGTTGAAAGCCACCCAGTGTAAAACATATCACTATGCAGCTTACTTCTGATTGCCATCTGTGTAAAAAAAAAATAATACTTAGAAATACTTAAATACATCCAAAACGCTATTTGCCAGATACTGTTAAGTATAGTATTGCCTTCTAAAAAGTACAGTGCAATCAAATCTGAATATTGTACCTTAAAATGTATATTCCAAGCACATTATACATTCTTAGTACTTTTTGTCTTTTAAGCAGGCATTACTGTACTGCAACGGACAATGTAAGTTCAATTTGTTGGCTTTTTCTGTGATCACCTACTGCTGAAGGAGTAATTTCCAGACACCTATTGCAGGCTTCAAGTTATTTCTAAAGTATAGAAAAAAAATAAAAATCATTATTAAGAAATTTATCATAGCCACCAATCAGAATAAACCTGCCTACAAATGTACTGTAAATGTGATTTGGTAACACAAGAAGTACTTGTAGAAAAAAAAATAAAGAGGAAGTATACCTAGACTGGGTTTACTTCCTCTACATACACCTGTAAATTAGAAGCATAATGGGCTACTATGCATCGCATAGTAGCCCATTATATGCCACTTACCTGCAAACGAGTCCAGCGCTGTCCCCTGTGCTGGCGGCATCCATCTTCAGCCCCTGTTCCTTCCGGGGCCGCGACTCCGGCTCTGTGACTGGCCGGAGTCGTGTGGCGTCACTCCTGCGCATGCGCGCGGGAGCCGCCAGTCACGGCACAGTGTCAGTGGAGAAACGGCACGGAGGCCGTTTCTTCACTGTGCTTGTGCCGAATTGACGTCGGCATATGCAGAACACTGCATATCTCCTGAACCGTACAGGTTTGGTAGATATGCAGGGTACCTACAGGTAAGCCTTATTCTAGGCTTACCTGTAGGTTAAAGTGGTTGTCACAGGTTGACAACCACTTTAAAGTGCACTTCAATGAGCCTGTGAGGGCTATCTGAGTTCTTGCAGTAGTGAATTATAGAGAATTGAGATTGAAGATGAACAGAATTAAATTTCAGATTTTTGTACAGCTACAGGGGTTGGAACATTATTGCCTAACTGATTTTACTTGTTGTCTATAATTGCTCTTTAAAACAAAAGGTGTATACTTGTCATCAAAATGGAGTAATGCCCTATTTAAAGACGAGTCTTGAAGGTACATGAATAATTTATTTATGCCTGTGATCCATCCTGAATCCAGAATTTTCCGTTTACAAGTATAGATATGGCAAGTACATAAAAACCTTTATAATCTCCTATTTGTTATTGTGTATTTATATGTTTTAAAAACTATGTTTAGATAACATAAGAAAAACACAAATGACACAAATAAGGTTGCTTTTGCATGTATTGCTAGATTCATGCTGACACCGAAGTATGAATAAAAGTTCTATTAATCACCCTTGATCTGTATAGGTAATTCAGTGATGATGTGATACTTAGAATGTAAGCAATATGTAGCAATGTGTACAGTGGAATTGCAGATTAATTGATCAATCAATGCCTAGGGTACAAAAATAAATTTAGTTTAAAGCTGTGGTTGCCTTGTCAGCAATGTGTGGCAACGATGATGATGTTTCGATTGGACATGCTAATAAAATATCATGCAACACTCCGTGTGTATCTCGATAATAGATGTTCTATTTGGATGATCCTAAGAGTACATTTTATCCCAGAAGCCTTTGAAGACGTTGCATATGATTTGTCACTCAATAATCTAATTACATCTGAAAATTGCTCTAGTCCGAAGCAACTAAATAAGTGGCCTTTCAGGAAGCAGAAAAATACAGTGAAGAAAACTGTAAGATCAATATAATGTTTCAGCTTTAATGTGCAAATTTGAGGAAACAACAGTAAATCTGTCCTTTTTTTTTAATCCTGTTAGGATTTATTTGAGAAATGTTTTTCTCTTTGTATCTCTAGAACAGCTACATTTTCACATCTTCATATCAATGTAAATTATGTTTTATTTAAACTACTATTTGTTTCTGCACTTTAAATTCTTTGTTTTATCAGAGCACCATCAAATTATATAATTGGTCTTGTTTGCTAGGGATCTGATATTGCATTAGGCATTTCTGTGAAAACAAAGTTTCATAGTGTTTTGCAAAATAAGCTAGGGAAATATGATTACAGTCTTAGTGACAATCTTGCAACTGGAATAAGAAATTGAATGTTGTTGGTTATTAAATGTCTTCTTTGGATTTATTCTATTGCAGGTTGATGAAAAGGCACTGAGGCACATCACAGAGATGGGCTTCAGTAAAGAGGCAGCCAGACAAGCACTTATGGACTACAGCAACAATATGGAGGCGGCTCTTAACTTCCTAATAGCTGGCAGTAAGCCTAAACCTGCTCAAGGGCCCCCAGCAAGAGGTATTTTCACCTGGTGTATAAGGATAGATACAATGGAAAACCAAAACATTCATGTGTGCAAAGGACATTACAATCTCAAAATGTGGCCCTGTCAGTGATTGCCAGAATACATTTATTAAAATTGATATGGATGTCTCGGCTCATATATATATATATATATATATATATATATATATATATATATATATATATATACACACAAGATGTTCAAAAAGTGTAATTCTATAATTATCTGGCGGAAACAACATCCTAGAATATCAACCAAAAGACCTAGGTGGCCTTTTCTACCTTAAATCCTCACCTTTACTTCTTAGCATCCCAATTGCAGTATCTCTCTGGGTGGATGCTGGGTAGTCACTTCTCTTGTACGCATCTGATACTTAAACATCTATTTGGAGGCTGTAATTTTCTGCTGTGTTTAGAATCCTCCTCTTATACTAAGAACCCTATACACTACCCTACAGTCTGCCTTATGGGGAAAGTCTGGGATAGTTCAAAAAACATACTGAATATAGGCCTTACACTTATTTGAGAGAATAATTTACCAGAATTTGCAAAACTCCAATGGTTTCAAGTGTGGAAGGCTGCTGGCATTCAGACAATTCCCCAGCTTGTTGTGGCCAATAAATTCAAATCATTCCAGTGTTTTCAGAGTTTCATTTACATAAAAATTAGTGGTGCAATGAATTAAAATTTTACCGAAACCGAAAATGCACTTAGCTGAAAGGCGGGAACCGAAAATTACAGTTTTTAAAAAATATTTATATTTTTATATACAGTTGTCATATGCAGCCTACCTGTGCCTGGACACTGATAGGCGGCGCTGATTGGCACTGTTAGGTGGCACTGATTGGAAGCACTGATAGACACTGATAGGTGGCATTGGTTGGCGCTGATAGGCGGCACTGATTGGCAGCATTGATGGGCACTGATAGGCAACACTGACGGGCACTGATAGGCAGCATTGGTTGGCATTGATAGGTGGCACTGATAGGCAGCACTGACTGGCACTGATAGAGGAAATAAGGCGGCACTGTCACTGACAGGTGGCACTGATTTGCACTGACAGATGGAATTGTTAGAGGAGATGAGGTGGCACTGATTGGCACTGATAGAGGAGATGAGGTAGCACTGATAGAGGAGATGAGGAGTTTTACATTGAGTAGATAGCAGGCTTGTAAGAGCCGCTCAGTGCATGAACCTGTCATGTAATTTAACTGCATGCACGCAACTCGGCAGTGATGTTGGGGGTGGGCGGGACAAAACAGCTATCAAACATCCACCCAGCCCCTATCCCATTGGCTGGTGCTTGATGGCTGTTCGGGCCTGTCCACACCCGACATCACCTTGTTGAGTTGTGACAGCTGGTCTCTGCATACAGTTAAATTACATGGCAGTTTCACGCACTGAGCGGCTCTTACAAGCCTGCTATCGACTCAATGTGAAACTCCTCATCTCCTGCATAACACACAAACACCCCCGCAATGGGCGGCACCTGGGTGGACCCCGCCCCCTTTTGGTATCGGTCATTGTTTTTCTTTCGGCTGATACCAAAAAAACACAGTTTTCGGCCGATAATTTTGACGCATCCCTAATAAAAATTCCTTTTATCAATACCTCCAAGCTTTGCCAGGGAACATGAACCCAATTTGGAACCTCCGCCCCAACCTTCAATAATATTGCGATATTAGACATGCTAATTAACTGTAAGGACACCAAAGATCCGGTGACAAAATCCCTATTTGTGGCTCGCAAACTGATAGTGTTAAAGTGGGTCACTCCTTGTAGGAGAATGGGTCAAAGAACTTAAATTAATAGAGTGTGAGAAATTTGCAGATGAACAAAGGGCTGTACTGAAAAAGTATTCATTGATGTGGGCCAGATGGCATGATGATGTGACCAATTTCTCAATTCCAAACAATACTCCTTGATATGTCTTAAAGCGGAGTTCCACCCATTTAAAAGTCAGCAGCTACAAAAAGTATAGCTACTGACTTTTAATAAACAGACACTCACCTGTCCCACGTTCCGATGCGGCCGCCCAATGCCTCTCTCCTCTCCCCACCTCCCCGCGGCGCAAGCATTGTTAGTGTGGGCACCCAGCTGTGACAGCTTTCTGCTTCTCAACCGGGTACGTACTGCGTATGCGTGAGTTATGCTGCGTGTTATGAATGGTCGGGCAATCTTCTGGGACCTGTGACGTGTCCCAGAAGATTGCAGGGAGGGAAGGGGGAGAGGAGATCTTCTGCTCAGGGCCGAGGCACCATGAGCAGAAGTGGGAGCTGAGTACCTGTCAAAACTAGGTACCCCCCCAAAAAAAATGACATGCCAGATGGTAAGGCGTCTGGCATGTCAGGGGGTAAGGCGTTATTAAAGCGGAAGTTTCACTTTTGGGTGGAACTCCACTTTAAATAGACAGTTTACTAGTAACCAGCAAGGCATATTGGGGGAGAGGGAATTTTAGTTGGAATTACAGCAATAGGTTAATGTATTATAGTGCTAATACTATTTAATACTGCAGATCCTGCTTTGTGTATGTGTTTTATATTGTGGAGATCACCTTATAATTAGATCATTAATGTATAGCAAAATATGTCTTTATATACCTCTTTTTTTCTTTTGAACGTGTTATGTATGTTTTTGGTTGTAGCATGTTACTAAAATTTGATTGAGAAAAAAAACAGCCCTATCAAAGACATTTCCCAGGCCATCTTATTACTGAGAAAAGGGGATGGCATAGACTGGTACATTGCAAGTCTGGTTCCAAGAACAATTCAATACGTGGGCAGGTACCTGTGTTTCTTGCAATCGGTTAAAGGGATTGTAAAGGCAGAAGGTTTTTTATATTGATGCACTCTATGCATTAAGATAAAAAGCCCTTCTGTGTGCAGCAGCCTCCGTTAGCCCCTCTAACACTCCACCGATATCTGAGATTCTCCCTCCTGATTGGCTGAGACACAGCAGCTGCGCCATTGGCTGCCACTGCTGTCAATCATAGTCAACTAGCCAATCGGGAGAGAGTGGGGGCAGGGCCAGGTCAGGGCTCCATGTCTGAAAGGACACAGGGAGCTGTGACTTGGCTTGGGTGCGCCCATAGCAAGCTGCTTGCTGTGGGGGCACTGAACAGGAGGGAGGGGCCAGGATCACAGAAGAGGAACCCGAGAAGAGGAGGATCCGGGCTGCTCTGTGCAAATCTACTGCAACAGAGCAGGTAAGTATAACATGTTTGTTATTTTTAGAAAAGAAAAAAAAAGACTCTACAAATCACTATTGTATTGAGCAACACCAAAAAAAAAATTATATTCCATAATACATCGATTCATGTTAGAAATTGGGACATGCATGTAACAAATCTCACCAGAAATGCAGCTTCAGAAGCTACCAGTCCGCAAAAAGGGAGCAAATTTCACTTATCACTGACCCCTGCTGAAAGCTTCCTCCTGTAGAACAAGTGTACAGCGAAAATAAGGGGGAAAGTAAGCGTGTCAGAAACCCTGACAATTCTTACTGAGGATAAAATGAAAAAATTCCTAAGCAGGCATACCTTCAGTGAAAACAGTTTGTCGAAACAAAAATAGATTGCAAGATATAGACAAGTGATGTTAGAATACAGCTTAACTTGTTTTGTATATATTGGGTTTGATCTCGCCTCTTCCTGCCTTCCAATTGCTCTTTCAGACAAACAATAATTCGAAAGGTCCAATAGGGATTTGGAAGGGGACATTACCATGCTTACATTATACAGGAAAATTAAAGATTTACATATAGTATTAGCTGTGGTGAGACGTGTACTGAGGAGCTGTCTCTGGCTTTCATACATTCAGTGTCTGATCTGGACCTAATTTGCAGAATTAGAAGTCAGAACTACAGATATGCATATTAGTTTCAGATCAAAGCTTCAAAGTATTGAAACCATTGGATCAATATAACACATAATTGGCATTATCCGAAGGAAAGGTCATAAATTACAGCCTCCATAATCCATGTATTGCAGGTTTTCATCTCTTATATACAATATGTGTGTATGTACAGCGAAGCAATTCATCAGCAAGATCTGCCATGGTAATGCTATGACCGTATTGTTATCCCCTGGCTAAATCATAATCTTAGCATAGCAAATATAGAAGTGAAAGGCAGTAAAGTCTCTCATGTGATTCAGAAAGAGCTGCAGGAACTCTAGTAGGGGCTGTGTAGTAAACTGAAGTAGAAGTGAAGTTGCTGCATGAGAGACATGCTTAACCTGCATCTGTTTTCATTCAATACACAGGTAAAGGAAAAGGTCGAGGAAGAACACGGGTAGAAGAAAATGATGAACTGTCAAATTCGAGACCTTCTGCTCCTAGCACTCTCTTTGATTTTCTAGAGTCCAAAATGGGAAGTTTTTCTATTGAAGGTGAGTGAGTGCCGTTGTAATATTATATATAGTGTTACGCGACATGAAAAAAAAATGATTTCGATGATATAAATTCATTAAATGGTACTGTATATGTATGAATACAAGGCTGGCTGTGGTTAAATCTTCTGGGCAGCTGAGGAGCCCTATACCATACCCAGCATTGATGTCCTTCAGGGATGTGTTACATCCTAAGTTAGTACTGGTATGAGGCTATAGATAAAGAAACCCTAGCAAAGAAAAACAACAGGACTTTTAAGGAACCAGGCTATGAAAATATACATTAAAATCACTAAATTAAAATGTATTCATATCTTGAAAGATATTGAAAATACTTGTTAGTTGCTGTTCCACATACATATAAACTTGGTATACATCAGTCCACCCAAGATATCCCCTTACTAATATATAACTATGTTTTAATTATTTTACAGTACATCGTTTCATTGTTTGATTAAAAAATGTAACAGGATATCCACAATGTCATGCTTCTTTAATCAGGAATAATCAGGGGACAGTAATTTCCTGAACTTCAACCACTCAACATTACATTTACTAACAATTAAAAACAGGATTATGTTCCCAATGGTGAATGCCTCAAGTCATCACGCATCTAACCTGCAGGAGAGGGGCCTACACCAGCCAAATCCGAAGTCACATGGGCCACAAAGCCTCATATCACTCCCATTCTTAGCTAATAACAAGGGCTCCTCGAGTCCACTGTAACTATCAAACCGCCTGATGAAATGAAGCTAGAGCATTTCAGCACTTTTCCTTTTGTATAACTTTACAGGCTTCCATTACTATCCCTTTAAACATAAAAACAAGGTTCCTAAACAACCACAAAAGATAATGAATCATAGTTTTGTGATGTATACTGCATTTGAAGATATTCTACATAAATGTGCTCTTAGCTAACGTAGTTGCTTGCTTAAATTGGTGACTCATGAACTTTAGAAATATTCTGCCTTCATTCCAGACCCTGGCTCAGTATATCAAGCTTTCGGGTCATGGTGGAGACATGCATTTGTTTTTACTGCCCCCTGGCTGCCCATCTGAGCGGAGCCTACCTATTCAACTCCCCCCCGCTGTGTTCCTTCTCTTCTTAATAGAAAAAAAATATACATGGTAGCATTCTTTCCTTGCTAGAGGAAAGGTATGGCAGCAAAAAGTGTGTGTAAAAAATAAATAAAATGACTAGATTGAGGTTTGATCTAGATCAGTGTCAAGGTTAGGGTCATAGGTCAGGGTCAGTGTGTTTTAGGTCATTAAAAAATATTTTTTTGCTTTGTGTCCATGTGTTTTAAGTAGGAAAAAACAGCATTGCAGGTATTTTGATTGTCAGGAGTAGGAGAATTTATTTTGGCTTGTTGTTTGGTGATGAGTTATCGTAATTGAAAGAGACGTACATCGACATTTCATTTTTTGTTTTTATTTTTTTGTTTTTTACTATGTTGGGCCAGTTTTCCTTTTGGACCAGTTTTCCCAATAAAATGTAAAAACAACAAACATGTCATACTTACCTGCTCTGTGCAGTGGTTTTGCACAGAGCAGCCCAGATCCTCCTCTTCTTGGGTCCCTCGTCGTCCCTGCTGGCCCCTCCCTCCTGTCGAGTGCCCCCATAGCAAGCAGCTTGCTATGGGGGCACCTGATCCGCTACTCTGTGTGTCTATTCAGACATGGAACCGTGCCCTTGCCCCACCCCCTCTCTCTCCTCATTGGCTCACACCTGGTGCAGTCTCAGCCAATGAGGGAGAGTCCCCAGACATATTGGCTCTCATGCAACATCTCTGGATTGAGAAGGGGCTCAGGTAAGTATTAGGGGGGCTACTGCACACAGAAGGTTTTCTATCGTAATGCATAAAATGCATTAAGATGAAAACCTTCTGCCTTTAGAACCACTTTAAGATTTTCTTTACCTTTTTCTTTAAAGTGTAAGTTCACATTTACAGAAAAATCTGTAAGGTGAACTTACACAGCATGCCCTCCTCATCCTCCCCAGTCCCGCTGACCTGCTGTGTGGCTATCTCCTGTTCTGAGCCTCGGTATAGGGGCCTCAGGGGTCCGGGGCTTAGAAATCCCATCGGCAGTCTTGCGTCTTCTTCCCCGCTTACAGGACGGGCTACGTGGGTTCTGATTGGTCGGCGCCAACCAACTAATGCTCCGAAACGTCCCTCCTTAAGGAGTATGTTTTGGAAATTCAGCTGCGGGGATTTCTAAGCCCCGGACCCCTGAGACGGCTATACCGAGGCTCAGAACAGGAGATCGCCACTCAACAGGTTGGCGGGAATTGGGGGGTGAGGAGTGCGCATGCTGTGTAGGTTCACCTTACAGATTTTTCTGTAAAGGTGAACTTACCCTTTAAGGGGTTAAATACGGAGAAAGGAAACATGTTTTTACTAGAAACACAAACTGATCATTCACATAAGCTGAGATCCTTTCTAATTAACTTATCAGTCATACACAGACGATGCAACAAAGTAACTACAAAAAGCATGGGAAGTACATATTCAAAACAATAACATTCTGGTACATCCACAATTTAACTTTTTCCCCAAATTTTCCTCACATCTGAAAAATGAACAAAAATATATCACAATAAATCCTTCACACAAATAAATTAAGATCTTAATCTTTGTTAAGAGCATGTGGATGTAATGCAGGCAATTTGTGTATCCACCATACTTCCTTACATTTTAATGCCAATACTTGATATCCTCATCTTTATAATTACAGCATGTCATCAATTACTTTGAATTTCAAATCATTATCAGCATACCCTTCTCTGTGAGAGGTCGAGTTACTGGCAAATTAGGTTGTTTCTGTCTAATGGAAAAATGGTATTGGGCAATTTGATATTTTTCATGTCATTTTGATCGTTTTTGTGTCATTTTCCCTCATAGATTTTCTCACGGGGGCATACTATCACATATACAACAAAAGACATATGATGTTTCTTGAGTATTCAGTTCCTGTGGATAGGTGTATGAATGTATTACCCCTGAGAACTATTGAACTCTGAATGCACCCCAAACAGAAAAAAACACCTTACCGTTTTCTGACCAGCAAAGTTTATTTGCATATTGCCTTAGGTATACAAAATTCATATTTCACCAACCAATCTCACAAACAGTGATTATGCATCTGTTGTAATTCTGGTCCATGTGGGTATGCTTCCTTCATTATCTATATCAATATTTTTTAATAATACCAAAACTCTCTCTATTGTGCTGAACTGAGTGGTGAATAGAATTAATTTCATCTTCGTTTTCTTTCTGTTAAATAATTATTTTCTTATTTCAAACACCTATCTTTTTCAAAGTCAGTGGCTGCTCTGGCAGCGTTGACAAGGCATTGATGTTTCCTTCCATCTCTTAAGCATTTGCTAAACCCCTGGATGAATTTGTATCCAATATTCCAGATGTGGCAGAATCTTCCTTGTAGATATTGAATTGAAATATTGAATGTGTGTGCTCATTTGGCCCTTTTCACGCTGATCTCATGCACTTTCCCCACACTGCAGTGTACATGCAGTCTTCATGCGGGTTAACTGTGTTTTTGCTAAAGTCCAGCATGCAGGACTTTTCCTGCACTTTGAAAGTGAAAGTCTATGGCAAAGTGTGGGTACACTGCACTGCATCCGTGCTGCAGGGAAACTAACTTAGACCTTGGAAAGGGGCCTTATGCATAGGCTTCTGGGGATTATTTGTGTCCAGTGATATTTTGGTAATACTAGGTTGTGCAATTCAAGGGAGAGGGAGCTCCTCTAAGGATCCGTTTCAATTAACTCTGTATCTGCCATACATAAACAGCAGTAAAAAGTAATTACAAAATGCATTGGAAATACATTTTCCAGGTGACAAAGGTAGTTATTTAATGATAATGGATTCATCAGCATGCAGGCTTTTAAAACCCTACACCCACAATTGGTCCAAAGCAAGGCACAAAACCCTTAACGCATGGTCTAATTTTTCCCATGGGAAAAAAACCTTTCTTGTCCATTAAGGCATTTGGATATTTCCTGGATCATTCATCTCGGCTGTTACTACTTGTTAATATAAATAGCTAGTTCTGTGCATTCAAAAATGCATCTATCATTTTTTTTTAAAGAATCAATATAGATGGCTAGAAACTAGTTCCTGTGACAGTCAATTGCACATTTTCACAGCCTTCCCATATGCAGGGGTTAAGCCTCTGTTATTCCCTCAATACCTTTGCTCCAAGTTCGGCAAATATATACTATTTTTGTATTTTTACATGATGACCATATCCCCTCTTTAATTTCTCTTCTGAAATTCAGCTAATCTTTCCTGATAACTGAGGATATTCATGCCTCTGACAGCTTGGTTGCCCTTATCTGCACTCTCTCCAATTCCGCATTATATTTTTGGAAACTGATGCCCAAAGCTCAACTGCATATTGCTAGTGAGGTCTTACTAATGATTTGTACAGATGCAAAATTATGTCTTTCTCTCTGGTCTATACCGCTTTTAATACAAAAAAGAATTTTGTTTGCTTTAGAAATTACAGCTTTGTATTGCATGTTCTTATCAAGTCTATAATATACAGTACCAGAACAATTGATGTATGATATATGCGTGTTTTTAGCCCCTAAGTCATTAACTTTAAGTTTATGAACATTAACCACTTGCCGACCGCAGTCTGATGGTGACAGAGTGGCTCGTTATCGCAAACCGCCGTCATACGACGGCGGCTGCGATAACTAGTGCTGTGAGTGTGAGCGCGCCGCCGGAGGCGCGCTCACTGTGTCCGGGGGGGGGGCAGGGAGCGGGTGCGGCGGACTCGATCTCCACCGGCTACTCGCGATGCCCCCCCCGCAGTGAGCGAACAGAGGTCCGTGTAAGTAAACACGGATCTCCGTTCTCATAGAGGGGGAAGGGCGGTGATCACAGGCTTCCTTTATATGGAAGCCGTGATCATCCCCTTTCCCCAGCCAGGGCAGCCCACACACAGTTAGAACACGCCCAGGGAACACCGTTAACCCTTACAGCGCCCCCTGCAGGTATTCTCCTTCACTGCCAGTGGCATTTACACAGTAATCTGTGCATTTTTATAGCACTGATCGCTGTATAAATGCCAGTGGTCCCAAAAAAGTGTCAAAATGGTCCGACATGTCCGCTGCAATATCGCAGTACCGCAAAAAAGTAGATTGCCGTCATTACTAATTTAAAAAAATAAAATAAATAAAAACCCCAGAAATTAATTCTCATTGTCTGTAAGCGCGGCAACTTTTGCGCAAACCAATCAATAAACGCCGAATGCTTTTTTTTGTACCAAAAATATGAGGAAGAATATAAATCGGCCAAAACCGATGGAAAAAAATGTTTTTTTATATATATTTTTTTGGATTTGCATTTTAGCAAAAAGTAAGAAATTTGGGTTTTTTGCAAAATTGTCACTCTTCTTTTGTTTATAGCAGAGATCAGAAATGATGCAGAGGTGATCAAATACCACCAAAAGAAAGCTCTATTTGTGGGAAAAAAAGGACGCAAATTTCGTTTGGGTACAACGTCGCACGACCGCGCAATTATCAGTTAAAGCGACACAGTGCCAAATCGCAAAAAGTGCTCTGGTCACAAAGTGTGAAATCCTTCCATGGCTGAAGTTGTTAATCCTCATTTGCCACATAGTTGCATTCAGATCTGCCTGTATGTTGGGAACATCCTGTAAGGACGTTATTTTACTACACCGCTTGGTGTCATCTGAAAACACAGAAATAGTAGCTTTCATTGCTGTCACACTTTGAATGACGATTGTGCAGTCCTACAACACTGTACCCATATGAAATTTATATCTTTTTTTTTTTTTGCAAGTTTTGCAAATAAGTAATTTTTTTTACTGATATGTGCTGATGAGGCTGCACTGATGGACACCGATGAGGAAGCACTGATGAACAATGATAAGCTGCACTGATGGAGCTGCACTGATGATCAGTGCCCTGATAATCAGTGTAAACAGTGTGCTGACAGCCTTGCCAGTTATCGGCACTCCTTTCCTCACACAAACATAGTGAATGAGGAAATGACTGCTGATAACCGGAAAGTCTCTTTACATGGGATCAGCTGTGATTGGACACAGATAATCATATGGTAAAGGGCCACTGTGATTGGCCCTTTACCCCGATCTGTGATCAGCTGTGTCCGAGGGGGCGCACAGGGGATAGGGTTCTTAAAGGACGTCAGCTTGGTGTCATCTGCAAATGCAGAAATAACTTTCAGTGCTGTCGCACTTCGACAATTGTGCGGTCACGCAGCACTGTACCCGTATGATATTTTTATATTCGAGAGACAGAGCTTTCTTTTGGTGTTTAATAATCACTGTTTTTTTTTGCTAAACAAGCAAAGAAAGACTGAAAATTAAAAAAAAAGGGGGGGGGGCTTTTTTGGTTTGTGTTATACAATTTAGCAAATAAGTATTTTATTCTTAACTGATGTTTGCTGTTGAGGCTGCACTGATGGGTACTGATGAGGCTGCACTGATGGGCACTGATGAGGCGGCACTTATGAGGCTGCACTCATGGGCACTGATGGCCACTGATAAGCTGCACTGATGGGCTCTGATTTACACTGATGGGGCTACACTGATGACCAGTGCCATGATTTTCAGTGTAAACAGTGCGCTGGCAGCCTTGCCGGTTATCGCCACTCCTTTCCTCACATAGACACAGCGTGTGAGGAAAAGACTGCCAACAGCCGACAAGTCTGTTTATATGTGATCACATGTGATTGGCCTTTTTCCCCAATCTATGATAAGCTGTGTGCGAGGAGGCACACAGGGAATGGGGTTCTTGAAGAATGTCTGTGGGTGCCCTCTCAGAACTATAGTATACATTGTAGCCATCTTTTGGCTATATCGCTGTACTAAAGTGGTTAAAAAATAAGGATCCCAACACTAAACCTTGGAGTACACTTCTAATAACCTTAGACAATTCAAAGTATAAATCATATACTACCCTCTGAAAATTATCTTTAAGCCAGTTTTTCTATTCTTTTACAGACTAAATTTTCTAAAACCTGGTGTACACACTTAACAGTTTTTTGGGTTGCACGAAAAAAAACTTAGTCGGAGCCACTGTACTAACCATGCAAGGTTAGTCCAGCGATCTTCCCAGCTGAGATGTTGTGTCCAGAACAATCTGATCAACGCTCTTTGCCATTGGCTATCTTGCCCTCACTCGGCCTCCTGCCCATATATGGAGAGCATTGGATCTGCTCTGATCACTTTTATGTGAAAG
>BLSH010443380.1:928869-942544 GCA_018402905.1 Glandirana rugosa | reverse complement strand
ACGCCTAGGGGCAAGACTGTCCCTTGTACTGTCTCTAGATGTAGCCCTTGTCACTAGAGACGGTACAGGGACGGTCGGGTTGAGGATGTGTCAATCTTGTGGGTGAAGCTGTATTTGATGGGCGCTGGTGAGGCTGCATTTGATTGGCGTTGATCAGACTGCATTTGATTGGCGCTGTTCAGGCTGGGCAGGAAAAAGGGGTGGAGCCAAGGGGAGCCGCAAAATGATGTTTTGCTTAGGGTGTCAAAAATGCTTGCACCAGCCCTGGTTAAACACTAGGGGGCGGTCAAGGTGTTAAGTGTGTTCCCTAGGTGTGTTCTAACTGTGTAGGAGTTGGGCTGGCAGGGACATGGCAGAGATCACTGTTCCCGATGTAGATCTCTGTCATGTTCCCTGTCAGAACGGGGATCCGCATTGTTTACATTGGCATATCCCCGTTCTTCTTCTGCAGTAGGCATTTGCAGGTCGCCGGTGGACATTGAGTCTGCCCGACCAGCGGGCACGCTCACGTAGTGCTCAGTTGGCGCACCTGGGCGGTGCGTGCTCACCCCCAAAAATCGCGCATAAGCAGCCAACGTACAGTGACGGTTATTCGCTCACCCATGCCAACCTGCTGCAGTAAAACTGTAGCAGCTGGTCAGGAAGCAGTTCAGTTTCTGTGTTTCTATGGTAAACATGCTTTTTCATCTTATGAAATATAACGGTCCTGGATGATGGTAGAAAATTTACTTTTACACATTTTTGAAAACTTTATATAACCCAGGGCCCATATGTTGGTTTGTATTCATTAATGCGTCCTTTTTAATAATACAAGCAGAGTAAGTACCTGGATTTACCTCTACCTCAATCTTTCAGTCCATTATACAGCAGAGCTCAAACTGTGGGAGGGAGAAGCAGCACAGGGATCCAGTCAATTGGCCTGCAGTGCACAGAGCATGCTGATGAAGGAAGGGAACAGATGACATAGATGAGTTTATCAGTCTGCTCCTTCACACTCACTTGCTATTTTACTGGATGTTTTAAGTGGAATGTTGCCTACCATACCATCGCTCTGGAGACCTTTAATTAATCCCTTAAAGGGAAAAGGCATCTAGACCTGAATTCTATGTCCACGTTTGAAGGTGAGCGCATGGTATGTAAGGTGGTGGGATTCACTGAGCACACGGTGCAGAAAACCGAAAATGAATTGCCAACTAGGGAGCATATGGCACATGATCATGTGGTGAACTGATGAATGAAAAAGAAGTCACTATGACGCAGAAAAATTGCAGGTACAGTATCTCACAAAAGTGAGTACACCCCTCACATTTTTGTAAATATTTTATTATTTCTTTTTATGTGACAACACTGAAGAAATGACACTTTGCTACATGTAAAGTAGTGAGTGTACAGCTTGTATAACAGTGTACATTTGCTGTCCCCTCAAAATAACTCAACACACAGCCATTCATGTCTAAACCGCTGGCAACAAAAGTGATTACACCCCTAAGTGAAAATGTCCAAATTGGGCCCAATTAGCCATTTGCCCTCCCCATTGTCATGTGACTTGTTAGTGTTACAAGGTCTCAAGTGTCAATGGGGAGGGAGCAGGTGTGTTAAATTGGGCATTATCGCTCTCACTCTCTCATACTGGTCACTGGAAGTTCAACATGGCACCTCATGGCAAAGAACTCAGAGGAGAGAAAAAAAAGAATTGTTGCTCTACATAAAGATGGCCTAGGCTATAACAAGATTGCCAAGACCCTGAAACTGAGCTGCAGCATGGTGGCCAAAACTATACAGTGGTTTAACAGGATAGGTTCCACTCAGAACAGGCCTCACGATGGTCGACCAAGGGAGTTGAGTGCACATGCTCAGAGTCATATCCAGAGGTTGGCATTGGGAAATAGATGTATGAGTGCTGCCAGCATTTCTGCAGAGGTTGAAGGGGTGGGGGGTTGGCCTGTCATTGCTCAGACCATATTCCACATCAAATTGGTTTGCATGGCTGTCATCCCAAAAGGAAGCCTCTTCTAAAGATGATGCACAAGAAAGCCCGCAAACGGTTTGCTGAAGACAAGCAGACTAAGGACATGGATTACTGGAACCATGTTCTGTGGTCTGATAGACCAAGATAAACTTATTTGGTTCAGATATTTTCAAGCATGTGCGGCGGCAACCAGGTGAGGTGTACAAAGACAAATGTGTCTTGCCTGCAGTCAAGCATGGTGGTGGGAGTGTCATGGTCTGGGGCTGCATGAGTGCTGCCGGCACTGGGGAGCTATAGTTCATTGAGGGAACCATGAATGCCAACATGTACTGTGATATACTGAAGCAGAGAATGAGCCCCTCCCTTTGAAGATTGGGCTGCAGGGCAGTATTCCAACAGAACGACCCCAAACACACCTCCAAGACAACCACTGCCTTGCTAAAGAAGCTGATGGTAAAGGTAATGGACTGGACTGTCTCTATTGAGCATCTGTGGGACATCCTCAAACAGAAGGTGGAGGAGTGCAAGGTCTCTAACATCCAACCGCTCCATGATGTCCTCATGGAGGAGTGGAAGAGGACGCCAGTGGCAACCTGTGAAGCTCTGGTGCACTCCATGCCCAAGAGGGTTGAAGCAGTGCTGGAAAATAATGGTGGCTACACAAAATATTGACACTTTGGGCCCAATTTGGACATTTTCACTTAGGGGTGTACTCATGTTGCCAGCGGTTTAGACATGAATGGCTGTGTGTTGAGTTATTTTGATTGGACAGCAAATTTACACTGCTATACAAGCTATACACTCACTACTTTACATTGTAGCAAAGTGTCATTACTTCAGTGTTGTCACATGAAAAGATATTATAAAATATTTACAAAAACGTGAGGGGTGTACTCACTTTTGTGAGATACTGTATATTCTTATGTTTTGTATATGTTTATTGTTTTATTACATTTGATTCACATACCGTATATACTCGAGTATAAGCCGAGTTTTTCAGCACATTTTTTGTGCTGAAAAAGACCCTCGGCTTATACTCGAGTCAGTGTCTGTGGGTGATGAGTAGATTCACATTACACAGAGTGCACTGCTTCTAAGGCTCCATGCACACTGTATCTGAAAAACAACCATTGTTGGTCGTTTTGGCGTTTTTGGTTAACAGCCCAAAAACACCCCTTTATTTTATCCTATGTGTCCATGCACACATGGTCGTTTATTGCCTTTTAACAGCAGTGGCATTTTTGGGCTGTTGGCTGAACGCCCTGAATTGGTGTTCAAAAGTCGTTCTTCTGACCACAAAAAATGAAAAAAAAACACCGGACGCTAATAAATGATCGTAAACGCGCATAAACGGCCGCTAACGTTATTTTGTAAAGTTGGCTTTAAAAATAGTAAGAAAAAAAATACAGGAAATTCTGTAAATACAGGAAGCAAAGCCTGACCCTGTGCAGACCACCTCCTGTCTTGTGGCCAGCTACCTCCAAAAAATGGCAGCAAAGGATGTTTCGCAATCAAAATTAATTGCTGCAGTGCAAATGCATCCTCAAATATGGGATCTGGCACATCCACGTCATGGGGACCGTGTGACGAAGAAAAACAGTTGGAATGCCATCTGTCGCGATCTCACGGAAGACTGGGATGTTATGACCCCACGTCAGAAAAAAAATAGAAGTAAGTGCATATGTGTGCATGAATGAATTGCTTATTTTCTTTACATATATTTTGAATGCTGTTTAAGTCTTTTTTTTTTTTTTTTTTTTTTTAGATGATGCTCTGAGGACTCAATGGAAATCGCTCACAGACCACATAAGGAGAGAAGTTAAAGAGAATAGGATTGCGGAACGGAGTGGAGCACCATCAAATATCAAGCCCCACCCCCTATCAGAGGAGCTTTTGTTCCTAAGAACGTCCATGGAGTCCAGAGCGTAAGTAACTTTCAAATTAAAATAAGTTAAATAATATTTTTAAGAATTTATCATTTTACTTATTATTATTATATCTTAAAGAATGTATTATCTTATGTATTATTATTGAAAAATGATTTTTGCCATGGTATTAAAATTGTTTTAACCTATTAAATCTATATGCATTACAATATTACATTTTTTTTTGTAAAATTTGTTTTTAAAATGTATTCTAAAAAAAATATATACCTGAAATTGTTTTATCACTTTACTACCGTGCCAATTATGGCAGTTCCATCCCTCATACAAGTTTAAAAAATAATCTTTTTAGGCCCCGAAAAATGCTCAGAACCCCCAAACATAATATATATTTTGAGCAGAGTTGCTGATGATGAAAGATTTTATGTCACGCGTTATTTGTGCACTGATTTTTTAAAATGATTTAAAAAAAATAGTTTCATGAATTAAAAAGCAAAAAAAAAAAAAAAAAAAACATACATTTTTTAGATAATTTGAAAAACAAGGATGTTACTCCAATTAAATAAATACCCAATATGTCATTATTGTTCAAACCTGTGAAATGGTGCCAAACTTTGTTAACTTTGTTAATTTAAATTAATTAGCAATTGAATTAATTAATCAAGTAAGAAGTAACTAAAATTATTTTATCTATTTATCTTAGAACCACATCCAACTGGCAGGAAGAGACGGAAGATGAGAATGAACAGGGGGAAGAGCAGGCAAGATCTGGAAATGCTTCGCAAGTCTCCACGCCATCAGAGATGGAAAATATGGATATGGCAAGTGAGCAGGTATATTTCTTATTTTAACATCTATCTATCTATCTATCTATCTATCTATCTATCTATCTATCTATCTATCTATCTATCATCTATCTATCTATCATCTATGTATCTATCTAACCTATATCCCTTTTTTTTTAATTAATTATCTTTTTTTTTTCTTCATAGGAAAGTGCAGTTCACAGTGGAGGCAGCACGTGCTCCAGGGGAAGTATAGCACGTGGTGTCCGTCGCCATTGTGAAGCGGAAAAGACAGAAACAGAAAATCGTATTGTGCAACTTCTAGGGGACTTATCAAAACAAAGAACAGAAAACGACGTATTCTTGGAACATAATAACCCTCGTGTCGTTTTCTGTCGCAGCCTTTTTATGCTGCTCTCCGATTTGGATATTGAACGGGAGAAGCAGTGTATGGATAATATCTACTCATATGTTGTGACCTGTCGGGCGGCTCAAAGGAATGGTCTACCAGCACCACCCATTTTTGACTCTGCCAGTCACAACATATCCAGCACTGCTTCTCCTGTTCAACCAACTGGCAACTTTGTCCCTGGTAGATCTATCATTGCTCCGCCTCAGCCAGCATCATTACGCTACACTGATGTGGCAGGTCCCTCTGCTCCTCCTGGCCCACCATACTCCTATAGCAATGTTTCACTGCCCTCAACTAGTGCTCCTCCTGAGCCAATATATTACCAAAAAGAACAAAGCT
The DNA here is from genome assembly GCA_018402905.1 of Glandirana rugosa. Lineage (NCBI taxonomy): Eukaryota > Metazoa > Chordata > Amphibia > Anura > Ranidae > Glandirana > Glandirana rugosa. The sequence goes on along the minus strand of BLSH010443380.1, from coordinate 937,156 downwards.
TATACTTTACTACCCCGTCACATACCTATGCCTACCCAAATGTCCCTGGTCCCTCCTCCTACACCCAACATGTTCAGCCTGCAAGGATGCCTCCTCCTCCTACACCCCAGGGAAATCAGGGTGGCTACACAGAGACCTCACAGTTATCACCCCAGGAATCAGAGGGTTATACCTATAAAGAATTATGATTGATTGTAGTTTTTTTTTTCAGGCCATTTTTTGGCGCATTAGATGTTTCCGCTAAGCCAAAAGCTTCATCGCCTATCATCACTAGTGGAAGACTGGGCTCCGTAGTACCAGGGAGTGGCCTACTCGAAGGAATCCTGAGGCGTCCCTCATGTAGCCGATGCCCCAATGTAGACTCTCTGAATATTCTGGCATCCCCTTGACTCCCGTAGGCCCCGACATCAACAAATGTGAAGCGCAGATTTGCATCCGCCAATGCCATTAGTACAACAGAGAAGTATTTTTTGTAATTGAAATAAAGGGACCCTGAGTTAGGTGTTTTTTTCACTCGGACATGCTTTCCATCCAGAGCCCCTATACAATTTGGAAAGTTCGTCTTTTCCCATAATTCCGTGGCAACCTGTTCCCACATTTCTTCTGTTGGCTCAGGCATCATCTCATTATTTAATTCCTCCCACAGAGCAAGGCTGGTCTCCCGTGTCACTTTGGACACCGTGCTTACACCCATAAGAAAATAGTGATGCAACGAGACAATAGTTTGTCCAGTGGCCAGAAACCTACAATCAAATAAAAAAAAATGTTTTTTAATAGAATAAAATTTGATATATATGTGTTTGTCATCTATACGTAGAGGATTTTTTTGTAAATTATGTGAAATATTTGTCATGAGGTGTCATGTTGAACTTCCAGTGACCAGTATGAGAGAGTGAGAATGATAATTTAACACACCTGCTCCCCATTCACACCTGAGACCTTGTAACACTAACGAGTCACATGACCCTGGAGAAGGAAAATGGCTAATTGGGCCCAATTTGGACATTTTCACTTAGGGGTGTACTCACTTTTGTTGCCAGCGGTTGGCTGTGTGTTGAGTTATTTTGAGGGGACAGCAAATACAAGCTGTACACTCACTACTTTACATTGTAGCAAAGTGTAATTTCTTCAGTATTGACACATGAAAAGATAGAAAGAATAGTAATTACAATAACGTGAGGGGTGTACTTACTTTCTTGTATAGTGTATTGTATACACACACACATATATATATATATATATATATATATATATAATATTACATACCTGAGCATCACCAGGAGACGTTCCTCAGGAGAAACGCTCAACCTCAAATGGGTGTCCGTTCTAGAAAGACGGGGTTGCAGCCTTTCCAAGAGATTGTCAAATGTGCCAACAGACATCCTTGTAAAGTTGAAAAACTTTTCAGGATAGTTCCGCAGCTGAGCATAGAGATTGGCAAAATATCCAGAAGAGATGCGTTTGTACATCAATGGATGGGTCCAGTACCGACGTACTCTGGTCCGATCATGCAACTCTCTCTCCGTCTTCCGATCATACGCAGCAGAATCAGGAGGAGTATTTCCTGAATTGTCTTCAGGGCTGGATCCATAACGCTGCTAGCAACAAACAAGCTCTCTCCACAATCTCTCTCTCTCTCTCTCTCTCTCTCTCTCTCTCTCTCTCTCTCAAAACGGCTGCTAAGCTTATATACACTTTTCACAATGCATTGTGGGAGTTTGGGAGTGTACTTGTTGTACAAAACGCTATTGATAGCAATAGCGTTACAAACGCCGATGGACGCTGACGCTATAAAATGCTGATTAACGCTATACTAAACGCTGGTAAAAACAAGCATTGTTTTCTGACACAAAACCAACATTCAAAACTACTATTTATGACGTCCAGTGTGCATGGAGCCTAAGAGCTGCTCTGTGCATGAAACTGTGACCTAATTACATTGGAATGCAGAGGGAGGTGTCAGATTTTCAACTTGATGTCGGGAGGTGGGCAGGAAATGTGGGTGTTAGCTGTTCAGTCCCGCCCACCTCCTGATCTCAGTGAAGATCTGCAGCTCTCTCTCTCATTATTCTCTGCATTCCAATGTAATTAGGTCATAGTTTCATGCACAGAACGGCTCTTAGAAGCAGCGCGCTCTGTAGATTGTGAATCTACCTTACTCATCTCTTCTGTGTTCTGGCTACAATCCCTGTGTAATGGCTGAGTCCCTGTGTCCTGGCTACAATCCCTGTGTCCTGGCTACAATCCCTGTGTCCTGGCTACAATCCCTGTGTCCTGGCTACAATCCCTGTGTCCTGGCTACAATCCCTGTGCCCTGGCTACAATCCCTGTGTCCTGGCCACAATCCCTGTGTTCTGGCTACGATCCCTGTGTAATGGCTGCATCCCTGTGTTCTTGCTACAATCCCTGTGTTCTAGCTGCTGCATTTCCCACCCTAGGCTTATACTTGGGTCAATAACTTTTCCCAGTTTTTTGTGGTAAAATTCGGTGCCTCGACTTATATTCAGGATGGCTTTTACTCGAGTATATACAGTATGTCATTTTTTTCATGAATTATCTCACTAGGAGTATATTTACATATTGTTGTTTGTAATGGGATGAGCACAACATCACATTTCACTATATTTCTTTCCCGGCTAATCCATTAGTTCAGAACATCCTTTTATGTGGATTTGAACACCCCTGATAAGCTTTTCACTCCTACTAAATGGTAGCATTTTACAAATTTGAGGAGTCATTTGCCATTCCTACTGTGGATCCAGCAATATCCTTTTGCAATAAAGTGCTAACAAATCCCTATCGAGGATGCCCCTGTTTTTAAGCATCCCATCAATAAGCATTTAGAAATCCTTTCCTTATAAAAACCTTGGTCCTGCATTGCAACATGCATTGGCTGTGATGTTAGTCTGTCAGCTTGCCATTCCTTGGATGTGGTGGTTGAATTCTTTTTTTCTAGGTTAAGTACATTTTCTACATGTACAGAGCAGTACCTGTTAATAAAGCATTCCAATGTCTCTGTAACTGTCTGTGCACTGAGCTTGTATATCAATCTATGTTATCAGTTTTACAATCAGTCTTCTGTGAGCTGCAAAAGAACACCTCCCTATGTGTTGGAAATGAGGATAGAATTGCTTTTAGTCCAAATCCATAGAGCAACCTAAGATGACAACGCTGCTCTTCTTTAGATACAGTGCACTGAGTGAGTGTCACAATAGGACAGAAAATTTGTTATTGGCGAAATAACCAGGTGAGAACAGAGGGCAACATACCTGAAAAAAGGACAGGAATGCAGCCACCATATCTAAAGCCTTATAAACTGCAATATACTGAATTTTGTTTTTAGTTAAAATATTTTATAACCTGTGTTACTTTTTTATTGGATGGATACCTAATTTATATTCTTTAGACATGAATAGGCATCCGCCCAAAGTGCATTTAGAGAATGCATTTTGGTGACCGTACTGGTCGTTACTCCCTGCCTATATTATCACTGGGCTTTAGAAAAGTGCACCTTTTATCTGGCAGCAGCTCTTTCCAGTTCCCTTAAATAAGTTGTTCTAAATGGCACAGAACAAAAATGCCTGGGTTTGTGTGCTGCAGTATACACGTGACATGGCTAAATAATGGGTTATTACAAGCATTAATAGCACTTTTAGAGAAAATTGTTCTCTGTCCACATATAGTCATTTTAAATGATTTGTTTCTGTTAAAGTGTGAAAGGATAAACAATTTGTACCGACCATTCACTTGAAAGGTAGTAATGGCTTGTAATGACAATTTAGACCAGTGTTTCCATATGCTTTTGTTCTACTGCAACAAAATAACAACTTTGACATGAGTAAAGCTTTTGTGGCTGGATTTTTGGTCTGCTAATGAATCTTTTTAAAGTGAAACACATGAAAGGGTTGCAGCTCAGAAGGGCTTCCTTGAATGTTTGAGTTTGAGAGTGGACCGAGGTGCCCAAAGTTGTTACTTTTAGTTTTAAACTACATTGTTGTAGTGAAGCAGATCATTTGGTGTACTGTAACTTTTTTCCTATACAGTGATACCTCGGTTCATGAATGCTTCTGCTCACGAACAACTCGGTTTGCGAACAGGAAAGTTCATAAAAATTTGCTTTGGTACGCGAACTCCGCTTTGGTTCATGAACACAAGCCACGGATATTTTCCCTGCTATTGCCTGCTCTGACACATGGCCCAAGCAGTCGCGACTTCCTGTAGGGGAGATTGCGGTCACAGAGAGACACTGAAAGTGTACTGTGAAGACACTTCCAGTATTCTGGAGTGTACTGAGAAGCTTTTTGGTGTGCTTTTTAGAACATACAGTACTGTACTGTACACCCCTGTGCACACTTGATGTAAAGCTTTTTTGTGTGCTTACTGTAGTGGACATCCAGTATGGCTCCGAAGAAAATTAAGAGCAAGTATGGCGGTAAGAAGAAAGTGCGGAGCAGTAATGAAGGTGACAAGAAAGGGCAGAGCAGTAATGAAGGTGACAAGAATGGGCAGAGCAGAAATGAAGGTGACAAGAATGTGCAGAGCAGAATGCAGGTGACAAGAATGTGCAAAGTGGTAATGCAGGTGACAAGAATGCGCAGAGCGGAAATGCAAGTGACAAGAATGTGAAGAGCGGTAATGAAGGTGACAAGTATGTGCAGAGCAAGAATGGAGGTGAAAAGAAAGTGCAGAGCGGTAATAAAGGTGACAAGAATGTGCAGAGCGGTAATAAAGGTGACAAGAATGTGCAGAGCAGGAATTCTAAGAATAAGGTTGTGAGGAAATATCCATTGAGCTGAAGAAGGAAATTATAGAAAAGCATTACCATGGTATTCGTTTGACTGATCTGGCCTCGGAGTACAAGATAGCGACAATCTCGACAATTTTGAAGAACAAAGCTGCCATCAAAGGAGCTGATGTGGCAAAAGGAATAACGATTTTAACCAAGCAGAGGACGCAAGTGCTGGAAGATGTGGAAAAACTTTTGTTAGTGTGGTTGAATTAGAAACAGCTGACAGACGATAGCATTAGTGAAGCTATAAATTAGTGTAGATCCCCTGCGCTACCAAGTGTACTATGGAGAATAAGTGTAAATAAATAATAAGTGCATGAACCGGCTGCCGCAATACTAATACTAAACACAGTAGTACAACAATATTAATAATAAGATAAGGTGTACTGCGCAGTCAGTAAATAAACCATATGTTCACACAAGTGGTATAAAGTGACTATAGTGCTTAAACAAGTGCCAAAATATAAAGTGCATCCATAAAAAGTGCACACACAGTGCATAGATAGTGCAACAGATGTGCAATATGACATGTGGAAAATGTAATATACAGATTACACTTTCTGTTATTATATGGAACTTTCCTATGAGCTATTTTTAAAGAATCAATAGAGCTATTTATGGACTTGCTTATCAGATCTGTATATTACATTTTCCATGTCATATTGCATTTATGATATTTATTGAATATCTGTTGCACTATCTATGCACTAAAGTCACTTCCTTATGTGTGCACTTTTTATGGATGCACTTTATATTTTGGCACTTGTTTAAGCACTATAGTCACTTTATACCACTTGTGTGAACATATGGTTTGTTTACTGACTACGCAGTACACCTTTTCTTCTTATTATTATTAGTGAAGCTATGATCTGTGAGAAAGCCAGGAAATTGCACAGTGATTTACTGCAAACAAACTCCTCTACAAATGCAGCAAGTGAAGAATTTAAAGCCAGTAGAGGGTGGTTTGAAAAATTCTGCAAGAGAAGTGGCATCCACAGTGTGACAAGACATGGTGAGGCTTCCAGTTCTGACAAGGTCTCAGCAGAAGCCTACAAGATAGAATCTGTGGAATTCATGAAGGCAGAAGGATAAATCACACAACAAGTGTTCAACTGTGATGAAACAGGGCTCTTCTGAAAAAAAAATGCCGAACAGTACATATATCACGCAGGAGCAAAAGGCACTGCCAGGGCACAAGCCCATGAAGAACAGATTGACCCTTTTGCTGTGTGCGAACGCAAGCGCCGATCTGAAGATTAAGCCATTACTGGTGTACCATTCCTAGACCCCTCATGCATTCAGGGAACAGAATGTGAACAAGGCCAGGCTGCCTGTCATGTGGAGGGCCAATGTGAAAGCGTGGGTCACAAGGCAATTGTTCATAGAATGGTTGCACGAGGTGTTTGCACCCACCGTCAGAGAATATCTTTCTGATAACCAGCTGCCTGAAAGGTGCCTTCTTCTGATAGACAGCGCCCCAGCACACCCTCCAGCTTTGGTGGATGATATGGACGTGGAGTATGACTTCATAAAGGTCAAGCCCCCCACAACACCTCTTCTGCAGCCCATGGACCAGCAAGTGATCTGCAACTTCAAGAAGCTGTACACAATGGCGCTCTTCACTGGGTGTTTTAATGTTACTGAAGAGACTTCCTTGAGTCTCAAAGAATTTTGGAAGAAACCTTTTAATGTTCTCCACTGCATTAACCTCATTGACGAAGCCTGGGAAGAGGTCACTCACCGAGCCTTAAACTCAGCCTGGAGGAAACTGTGACCAGAATGTATCGCTGAATGTGATTTTGAATGGTCTGATGCAGGGGTTGTGGAGGAGATTTTGTCCATGGGCAATAGTATGGGTCTGGAGGTTGATGGTGCAGATGTAGAGGAGCTTGTTGAGGAACATGAGGAGCATGACCACGGAAGAACTTTCTGAACTCTACAGTGAGCAGCAGAAGGCACTTATTGAGGAGCATTCCACTGAGTTAGAGGAAGACAGGGAGGAGGTTAGCAGTGATTCCATAAAATCCATTATGGAAAAATGGAATGAGTGCCATGATTTTTTTTTAGATGCACCACCCCAACATAACTATAAGGAACAGAGTGTAAAATCTGATGAACGGTAACATCTCTCATTTCTGGAGGGTTATGCAGCTCAGGAAAAGACAAGTGACATTGGACAGATTTTTCAGCAAAACTGAGCCTGCAGCTAAGAGACAAAAAAGAGAGGAAACCCCTGAAGGAGATCTCCCTGATGTTCTTATGGAGGGGGACTCTCCCTCCGAACAATAACTGCCTCCCATTCGCCTTCCTCCATGCCAGAAGTCATCTCAAGCAAGTTTAGTGTTCTCTCTCCATACTATACCATACTACTGCACTTTGTTTCATATTTTCGTGGTTCAAAAAGAAAAAAAGAAAGTCAGAACGGATTAACTGGATTTACATCCGTATATGAAATAATTTGCTTTCGGTTTGTGACCAATTCGGTATGAGCCCAGAGTCATTTCACAAATTAAGTTCCTGAACCGAGCTATTACTGTACTATAGTAGGAATGTGAGAGATTTTTTGGCTGCAATCTCTCCAAAGGGGCTTTCTATATGAAAGCAAGAAAAGAAAGTAGGGAATAAAGGTTGAGTTACAACCCGTGTTTACTATTAGATTTTATCTTAGTCTTAATCATTATAGAAAACAACTCTCCTTTTTTGGTTCCTCAGTTTTTATAAATAGGTCCCTGTAAGAGTGAATGCTCATCAACAGAGGTGGTGTTTTCTCATTTTTCAAGTATAGGTGCGCTGTAAAATAAAGCTCCTGAGAACACTTCATTGTGCCTAACTGAATCATCATTTCATGTATAGGATATGCTATACAGCCTGGGTAAAATGTGGGAGATGGAAAGGAGGTGTGTTGGCATCCCCTCAATCAGCAGTTTGTTTATTCATGTTTTTATTTTAAATAAGATTGCAAAAACATTTAGATAACTATCAATTTTGGTAAATCTTGTTTTCTCTGTACACTATAATGGGAAATACACACTTTAAATGGGATGTTAAAAATTGCTGTAAAAATATCAGGGGTATATAGAAAGGTTCTAGAAAGATCTTGGAAAGATATATGGGGACTATAAAAATGTCGTTAAAAATTGTAGGGTAAATTTCACACATAAAGGGTAATATCACATGTCTCTTTTGTTCTAAATGGTTTTAACTATCAATAGATTTACAAAAACGTTAGAATAAATTTTATTTTTGTACTTATTTGTTTGACGACTAACTCCCCTACGGTTGTGTGGAGGAAAGGTAGAGGGTGTAAAATGGGTCCGACATATCGTATAGGATATGTACTTTACTACTAAGTCAATCCGTGTTACTTCACAAGAGTCCTCGAAATAAAATGTCGCGTGGATATGAACTTTTTACTCTTTTGTGGTGGAGACAACTACTCGTAAGTGAGAATGTCCCTGGATAAATATTTTTGACTCCTTGGTTTTTTCCTCTCAACAA
>BLSH010443380.1:888335-928859 GCA_018402905.1 Glandirana rugosa | reverse complement strand
AAAAAAAATGATCATTACCGCCGCTAGACACTACCGCCCTGACGTTGAAACGTCCCCTGTCTAGCCTATGAAAACTGTGAAAAAACCCTGGCTACTGTAAATATGTCTCTAGTCTCGATTTTTATCGGTGGCTAATGTCATAGTGACCGTCCCTTCCCTAATTGTGATCCCCGCTAGATCCCCAATTTCACAAGGGAGACACCACAAAAATTGACATACCCCCGACCCGACTGACCTCCTTCTCTCTCTAGTAACAAGGGATAATGACCCTTGTCTACTAGAGAGAGTCGATGGGGCAGTCTTGCCCCTAGATCTCTGTATAAATGTCATCGGTCCCAAAAAAGTGTCAAAAGTATCCGATCTGTCCCCTGCAAAGTTGCAGTCCCGCCATCACAGATCGCCGCCATTACTAGTAAAAAAAAATAAATAAATAATACAAATCTAGAGGTATAAAAAAATTCAGCGCGGAGATATATAAATTCATGGAAGTAAAAGAATACAAGCTGAACACTCAAAGGCAATTCACAATCCTCTCAAGGTTAATACATAGGAAGTAGTGCAGCGCAAACAACAGTCCATCAAAATGCAATAAAGATAGAGAGACATGGTGCTATCACTCCAACTCATGCAGGTGAAGATAATGTGGATCCTGTTACCACCACCACTAGCAGCCTCTCACCTCCTTAATATGACCACAAGGGCCTTCAGGCAAGTATCACACTCAATTGGTGATGTAGATCCTAGTCCTCATACATAGGTACTCGTTATAGCTCCAGCAGGAAAGATGCTCCCCGAATATATGTAGATAAAAATAAACACTTTCTAGTGTGCTCTGTATAAAATCTTGTGTCCCACTTCTAGAGAGCCGGCGTCACAGGAGCGAGAGGGGGGAAGCGTCAGGACATCACCATAGAAACGTGATGCAATCACAGATTGCATCGCTACTGGCAATGGATCATTATTAGGATGCAGTCATATATATCACTATGGGCAGTGGGTCAATATTGGGATATAGTCTTATATATAGGGAAGTGACAATTTGACATAATGATCTAGCCTGTTATACAGGACAACGCTATGAGAGTATTAAAACTCCTTCAATGGCATTATTGGTGAGCTAAAAATGGAACTTCAATACCTAGGTCAGCTCCCTATGGCTACCATAGTAGTCCAGTTATTTTTACAAACCTACATACTGACCAATAAAATCCATAATGTAATTATAAAGTATGTTCCCTGAAACACTTTCATCCTAAATTAGAACACTGTGGACGTCACCCCACTGCCATCTTGTACACATCAATAAGCATAATATGGAAGATATAAAAAGTGTATAAAACATATCAAAAACATGTGAAAACATGTAAAAATCATGTCAAAAGGCTCAAGACAACCGATATGAAATACAGTACGCGTTGGGCTATCTATTGGAGATTAAACAATTCAAATCAAATTCGACATTTAAGCCAGCAGGTTTGAGGACCTCAGTCTCCTATATCCAAAAGGACTCCCTGCGGATCAAATGTCAAATAAAATTGCCCCCTCTCCAATGCCGGGTTGTTTTTTCTATACCCCAAAATCTGAGGCCCCTAGGGTCCTTATGATGACACATTTTAAAATGCCTAGAGACGCTGTGGGTGGTCTTCCCTTTTTTGATGAGATTATATATATATATATATATACTCCACCACCCTGACATGCAGAGCTCTAGATGTATGTCCCACATATTGCAAATGCCATAAATCTATTCCCATAGTTTGTAGACGCTATAACTTTTGCGCAAACCAAATCCATATACGCTTATTGCGATTTTTTTTTTTTTTTTTTTACCAAAAATATATACAAAAATACATATCGGCCTAAACTGAGGAAGAAATTTTTTTTTTTTTTTTTTTTTTTTTTACTTTTTTGGATATTTATTATAGCAAAAAGTAAAAAATATAGGTTTTTTTTTCAAAATTGTCGCTCCTTTTTTGTTTATAGCACATAAAATAAAAACCGCAGACGTGATCAAATACCACCAAAAGAAAGCTCTATTTGTAGGGGAAAAAAGGAAATACATTTTGTTTGGGTACAGTGTCGCACAACCTCACAATTGGCAGTTAAAGTGACGCATTGCCGTATCGCAAAAAATGCTCTGGTCAGGAAATGGGTAAATCCTTCCAGGGCTGGGATACTGCTAGAATCAAGACTACCTAAGTCAGATATTCTTAACCCTTTTACCTTGATGAATCCTTAAAAATATGTTCATAAATCATGGAATCCCTGAAATCATTACCTAATCTACAACTTATGGTTTGTTCTTGATCAGTGAATTGTAGATATAATCAAATAGTACATAATAAAATGTAGCTTTGATGTGAAATATGGGTTTGTTTTTTGCTGTAAAAATATCCTACTAGGTTGAACTTAAAATTTAAACCAACCTTGTATTGGTTTCTAGTGCAAAAGTGCCTGGCCACTTTTGTGTACTTACATTTATGGTTGGGTGAAAAGTTCCCCTTAACACTGGTGGGCAGTAAAAAGGCAAGAATAAATCTGCATTGGCATTGTATGGCAACAATAAATTGGTCAGGCCTGAAACTGAATGGAAACCGTAGCCAATGGCAGAACTCCTGCTGAGAAACCTTGCTGTAGATAAATGTGAAACCCTGCTCTAGGTCACTAGTTTTCTCTTTAGTTCATTAACACAGCCTTTTGATTGAAAATTAACCAGACCCAGTGGATTATAGTGCCATCTACAGGAGGAGGATGCTAGGAGAACAAAAACTAAACAGGCATCTAGGAGGAAAGCTCTGCCATAACACCCCCCCCCACCACCACCAACTGTCATTTTTTTGTCTAGCTGTTAGGAGTAAGGACTTGCTTTTAATCTAGTTCCTAAAACGACTTTTTCTACTACTTCAAGCAAATGACTGGCAAACAGGTTGGGTTTTTATCTAGATAATGAGTGATTCACACCCACTATAAGCATCATGTTTTCAAGTGTTTTAGCGAGTGTTCTTTTGGAGCAGAATTGCAGGTTTTTACATCTTTTGTCAGGTGTTTTTTCCGGCGTTTTTCAAGTAAAATGTGTGGAGTGCTGCTGAAAAAGGGGAGGATAGCTGCTGTTTGAGCAGAAAACATACGACAAACCGCTTGACCGCTTGAATAATACATTCCAAAAAAAGCTCATGTCACACTTATCAGGCATTTCCATTGAAGTCTATAGGGACAAAAGTGCCCAATTTTGTCTGAAAAGTAGCTCATGTACTTTTACAAGCAACATGCATTTTGCTACATGCGACTGAATGCTCAGATGTGAACAAACGCTTTTGAAAACAATGGGTTTTTGCTTGTTGAGTGTTTTTGAGCTTCAAGCTACAAAACACTCAAATGTGAATGGGGCCTTAATGTTTACTTAATTTAGCATCAAGACTCGCTACAACAGCTTTTGTTTTTTATTTCAGACAGCGAGAACAGTGTGTTTTCCTTAGGAGAGCATGTTGGTTGAGAGTGAACATTTTATTGGATTTGATTGGAAGGTGCATAAATTAACCCAATGTTTGTTTAAGTGTTGGTTGTACCTGTCCACCAGATGGCAAACTTAAATTAGGAATTCCTATTTTAGATCTTCTGGAAATAAAATTGGATTTTATTTACATGCACAACCATCTCTAGGGTTTACAGAGAATGGTCCGAAAAATAGAAAATATCCAGCAAGAGGCAGTCATGTGGACGAAAATGCCTTGTTGATGTCAGAGGAGAATGGGCAGACTGGTTTAAGATGATAGAAAGGCAACAGTAACTCAAATAACCACTCATTACAATCAAGGTATGCAGAATACCATCTCTGAACACACAACACATCCAACCATGAAGTACATGGGCTACAGCAGCAGAAGGCCACACCGCGTGCCACTCCTGTCAGCTAAGAACAGGAAACTGAGGCTACAATTCGCACACACTCACCAAAGGGGAGTCTGTGCGAAATGTAGCCTCAATGAAAAAACGTTGCCTGGTCTGATGAGTCTCGATTTCAGCTGCGATATTAAGCTGGTAAGGTCAGAATTTGACGTAAACAACATGAAACCATGGATCCACCCTGCCTTGTATCAACATTTCAGCCTGGTGGTGGTCAAGGTGTAATGGTATGGTGTGGGGGATATTTTCTTGGCACACTTTGGACACCTTAGTACCAGTTGAGCATTGTTTAAATGCCTACCTGAGTATTGTTGCCGACCGTGGCCATCCCTTTATGACTACAGTGTACCCATCTTCTGATGGCTACTTTCAGTAGGATAATGTACCATGTCACAAAGCTCAGATCATCTCAAACTGGTTTCTTGAACATGACAATGAGTTCACAGTACTCCAATGGCTTCCACTGTCACCAGATATCAATCCAATAGAGCACCTTTGAGTGCAGCAACTGCATCATGCTATTGTGTCAAAATGGATCAAAATCTCTGAGGAATGTTTCCAACACCTTGATTCTGCTACGAAAAATGAAGGCAGTTCTGAAGGCAAAAGTGGGCCCATCCGGTACTAGCAAGGTGTCCACTGTTCTTCATCCCCTCCACCCGCCGGCACCCACCATGTCAGTTCCGGGCCCATAGATGGACAAGCGGAGCCCGGAGTACATGGCAGGGGCACGCACGCACACAGCGGGGAGTGGTGGTGCTGGTACCGGAGATGTGTGGAAGCAATCAGGCAGCAGCACAACTGCCCGAATTCTTCTACTTGACAAGCAGGAGTCTGCCTATAAGTTATACACACTAACCTGGTGGTTACAACTACAGGATTGTGTGTGATACCCCAGCTGTCAGGTTTGTTTTATTTACGGTCCCGGCAGTGAAAGGGTTAAAAAAAATTCATACTTACGAGCACCCCTCTAGAAAGGGCGCCTGTAGGTACATGCCTAATGTGCCTAGTGGAAAATACGGCCCTGCTGGAGACTGGTCATTTGGGAGGTAAATTAATGGATTTATCTTCCTCCGCCCCTGGCTCTACTTAGAATAACTGTACATACAGTGGGTATAGAAAATAAGCACCCCCTTTAAAATAATCACATTTTTTTGCTTTGCGGCCTGAAATGAAGACAGACACATTTTTTGTATTAAATTATCCAGCTGTATTTACTAGTGCAACTTATAACATGTCAGAAAAAAATTTGAAAACAGAATCACTGATTGGAAAAAGGAACACCCCCTTATATCAGTGTTTTGTTGTACCACATTTTGCTTTAATTACAGCCTTTAGTCTGTTGGGATATGTTTCTACTTTGCACATCTAGACTTTGCAATATTTTCCCACTCTTTGCAGAACTGCTCAAGTTCAGTTAAATTTGATGGTGACCGTTTGTGGACTAAGCCGTGCAAGGACATTCACCTTTTTCTCCTTCAACCACTGTGTGGTCATTTTTGCTGGGTGCTTTGGGTCATTCTCATGTTGGAAGATAAACCTTTCCATTGACTGGCAGAGGGCAGCAGATTTTCCTCAAGAATTTGATGGTAGTTTGCCCCATCTATTTTCCTTCTATTCTGACAAGTGCTCCAGTCCCTGCTGCAGAGAAACACCCCCATAACATGATATTACCACCTTCATGTTTTACTGTTATTTGGATAGTAAGCTGTATTGGATTTCCGCCAGACACATTGTTTGGTGTTGAGGCCAAATAATTACATTTTAGTCTCATCTGACCACCTTAAACGCACCTTGAAGATTCTGAGGCCAAATGGAAAAAGGGGTTGGGAAGTATTTGGCCTCAACACCAAAAGATATGTCCATCCATCCAAATAACAGCATTTCTACTGTTCTAATGTTTGGGGTGATTCTTTTCTATACCCACTGTTCATTGCCAATTTTGATACAGTGTATGGAACAGGTGGTAATTGTTGCTGCCTTATGTTTTTTATAGGATTAAAAAAAACCTTTTCTATATACAGTATGTAAAAATATGATATCTGAATGATGCCGACACCTACATGCACATCATTCAGATATCATTTTATTCCGCCAGTGATTCTCTGCACCATAAGAATGATCATAGCGGCAGTTCAGCCGCTTGATCATTCTCATCAGCAATGGGAGGGGATGATCTCAAACCCCCACCCCCCGTCGCCCTCCGGTGCTTCACCTGGGCCGCCCATGCCATCGGCGGCCCGGAGAACAGTTCCATCACCGGCGGAAGTTGAGCATAGAGATGACTGATGACCAGATGGTCACCAGTCATCTCTATGAGCCTCGGAGGTCCGGGCGCAACGTATGACGACACGTCCGGGTCACGTGATGTAAGCAATGCCCGTGAACTCGGCTGAAAAGACCGAGATCGCTGTTTTTTTTTTATCATCTCTCTTTCCAGCCTAGAGGAGAGATGTGGGGTCTTATTGACCCCATATCTCTCCATAAAGAGTACATGTCACGCAATATTCCTATTACAGGGGATGTTTACATTCCTTGTAATAGGAATAAAAGTGATTTTAAAAAAAATTAACCCATTCAGATCCGCGCTATTGCCGAAGTACGGCTCCAGCGTGGATCTGAATTTCCGGGTGGACGTCCTGGCCTTGTGCATGCTCCTGGCGCGCACTCACAGCCGCCGCATGCTGCGTGGGCGTGCCCGCGGGTCGGGCGGACTCGATGTCCACCCAAGAACCGCGATCCCCTGTCAGACCTGCAGAACGGGGAACCGCCGATGTAAACACGGCGGTTCTCCGTTCTGTTACAGTTGACATGACAGATCTACTGATCCTTGTCACTGGGATCACTTAGATCTGTTCTGTCCTGACCAGCCCCGCCCCCCCACAGTTAGAACACACCCAGGGAACACAGTTAAGCCCTTCACTGCCCCCTGCAGGTTAACCCCTTCACTGCCAATGACATTTATACAGTAATCAGTGGACATTTAAATTTCTGATCGCTGTATAAATGTCATTGGTCCCAAAAAAGTGTCAAAAATGTCCGGCATGTCCGCCCCAATATCACAGTCCCAATAAAAATCGCAGATCGTCGCCATTACTAGTAAACTATAAATAAATAAAAGCGGCATAAATCAATTCCCATAGTTTGTAGACGTGATAACTTTAGCGCAAACCAATCAATATACGGCAATTGCGATTTTTTTTTTTCACCAAAAATATGTAGAAGAATATATATCGGCCAAAACTGTTGAATAATTTATTTTTTTTGGATAGTTATTATAGCAAAAAGTAAAAAATATTGTCCTTTTTTTCAAAATCATCGCTCTTTGTTTGTTTATAGCGGCGATCATAAATGACGCAGAGGTGATCAAATACCACCAAAAGAAAGCTCCATTTGTGGGAACAAAATTATATAAATTTAGTTTGGGTACAACGTCGCACGAACGCGCAATTCTCATTCAAAATGCGACAGCGCTGAAAGCCAAAAATTGGTCGGGGCAGGAGGGGGGTTTAAGTGCCCGATAAGGAAGAGGTTAAAGAGAAAGTGTAAAAATAAAAAAATAAAGGTAAAATAAATAATAAAAATAAAAAAAATGTAATGCGCCCTGTCTCCATAAGCTCGCACACAGAAGCGAACGCACACTTAACTCGCGCCCACATATGTAAAAGTTGTTCAAATCACACATGTGTGGTATCACCACGTGCGTTAGCGCGAAAGCAATAATTCTAGCACTAGATCTCCTCTGTACCTGTAAGCATGTAACCAGTAACATTTTTAAAGTGTCACCTATGGAGATTTTTAGGTACCAAAGTTTGGCGCCATTTCACGAGTGGATGCAATTTTAAAGCGCAACATGTTGGGTATCTATTTACTCGGTGTAACATCATCTTTCACAATATACAAAACAATTGGGCTCACTTTACTGATCTGTTTTTTTTTTAATTCATGAAACTTTTTTTTTTTCTAAAAAAAAAGTGCGTTTGAAAAATTGCTGCGCAAATACCGTGTGACATAAAAAGTTGCAATGACAGCCATTTTATTCCCTAATTCTGCTAAAAAAAAAATATATATATATATATATATATATATATATATATATATATGTGTGATATTTGGGGGTTCTTAGTAATTTTCTAGCAGAAAAATTATGATTTTTACATGTAGGAGAGAAGTGTCAGAATTGGCCTGGTGGCGAAGTGGTTAATCAGTATAAGTGTTTTGGGTTCCTCAAAATATCACCTCAATACATTTGACTTTGAAAACCATTTCTTTGATATATAACTGTTTCATTCAAAATATACTGTATGTTTGCAATGTTTTACATAAAATCCAACTCTGTGCTTTCCCCATCTCCCCTTCCACCCCTCTAACCCATCCTACCACCTGTTAAATGTTCCTTACATGGTGAAGTCAGTTACACTCACCTGAGTTTTCCCACCAAGGTTCCTTGCTGACACTGTGTCTGTGGGGAGCTCTAATCCAGCATTGCATGTTAAAGTGGAGTTCCACCCTTTCCCAATGTTTATTAAAAGCCAGCAGCTACAAAAATGTACCTGCTGAGTTTTAATAAGCAGACACTCGCCTGTCTCCCTTCACTTGGGAAGATCAGCGAACTGCTGTTTCTTTTGCTGACAGCTCCCCTGTAGTCTCCAACCCTACCTCTCTAAGCCCCTTATGCAGCTGAGAAAAGAAGTGAACACTCGAAAAGAAAAAGTGGGTTGTGAAGTGAAGAGCTGTGCGGGGGGGCTGACCTCTGGAGTATAGGTAGACTGTGCTCCCAAGCAGGGCTGTCTTTAAGGCAGGGCAAAAGGGGCAGCTGCTCTGGGCCCTGTCATTGTTGTGGGGCCCAAAGCATCTGCCTCATACTTGCCAACTATCCTGGTTTAAAGTTTTAGACCTGTGCTGTGTCCCAATATCTAAGTGCTGCTACTAAAGCTGCCCAACTCTTCCCTATTGTTGTGTACAGATGACTCATCTGCAGACCCTATGTTTACATGTAAATAATATGTAAATAGCGGCAGCATTCATAAGTAAATAGTGGTGGCCAGCTGCGCTGATATGTAAACAAAGATGGCATTCATATGTATATCATGCCCCCCCCCCCCCCGAAGGTCATATTCACCATCACCTATACTGGATGCTGCCCACTGGAGAGACAAAGGCATGCTTGAAATTCCACAGCATATGTCAGCAGATGCATGAGGGTGTCATTAATAATTGATGCCACTGCTGTGTATCTGCTAAAGGGCAGCACATTTCTGTGGTGTCAGGAGAGCTACTTTGCACTCCCCAGTCCATGGTGTTCAGGCAGTGAGGAGATGATGTGCTGTAACCTCTAGCAACCAATCTGTGGGCAGTAATGATGTGCAGTAACCTCTAGCAACCAATCAGTGAGCAGTATTGATGTACAGTAATCTCTAGCAACCAAACAAGAAGAAAGCATGTGCTGTAACCTCTAGCAGCTAATCAGTGAGCCGTAATGTGTGCCGTAACCTCTAGCAACCAGTCAGTAACTGGTATGATATGCTGTAAACTCTGGCAACGAATCAAAATCACTGCTGATCTGATTCAGTAAACTGATTTTGAGTCTAGTTGCTATTTATTGTATGTCTCAGAGCAGGTGGAGAGTGAAATTGCATGGGGGGCCCAAGAAAATATTTGCCCAGGGTCCAATCAGTATTAAAGACGGCCCTGCTCCCAAGTAGAATGCAAAGAAGAAAACGGACCACACCATTTCAAACACCAGTTTGAAATAGGAAAGCAAGGGGACAGGCAGGATTACCGGGTATATCACACAAAGGAAGAAATACAAACAAAACAGGATGCGTTTTTATACAGTAGTACAGGGTAACATTTTTGGGAATATAAAATGATGGGGTAACATACACTTTAATCATTCATTGATGGACACAGAATTCACAGACATTTGGGTTATACTGCTGTTTACAGGAGCATCTGGTGTCCGGTAAACAAAGAACAGTTTTGGTATAACCCCTCCCACTCCCATCATGCTTCCATTTTTTGCTAGTGTCCTAAGAGCATAAAAATGTTTTCTTTGATTGAGAACAGTCTAACAGTTTTGCTGGCAAATTTTTTCAGTTTATATTTTCTTTCTTTTCAATCGGTCATTTTCTCTTGTGACACTGTCCTGGACTCTGTGTACTGTGTCAGTCACTGAGCGCTTCCCAGGTCTAGAGCCCTGCATAGCTTTGGATGTGACCCAGTCTTTGAAGACTTGTTAATGATTAGGTTGGATGGGCTGAGCACCGAGAGGTACTTTGTTTATTGCGATTGTTAGGTGGCATTATTTCCATTATTCTCTATGGAGAGGGCTAAAACACTGAGCAGTTAAGTGTTATGTCACTGGTGGGGTGCCATGCATGTATTTTTTCCTGCCATTCAGTATGCGTAAACCCCTTCCCACCACTTCTCCTCATCAGAAGCTGACGCAGCTTCACCTTGGTTAGTTCTTACTGCCCCTACAGTAATCTGGCTACCTTCTGCTATTTGAGCTCCTGCTTCCAGCAGTCGGTTCGTAAATGCCTAAGGTTTGTGCCTTGTATTACAACAAAGTTGTTCCCATTTGCAGTGTAACAAGTCAGATTACAAGCACAAAAGAAGCAGTTCTGCTCAGTGGGGCTTCTGTGACTCACAATCCACCTACAGTTCTGGAAATGTCTGCAGTGTTCCCTCTCAAAGATGTGACAGCTTGGAACTTTGTCCACTACTTGAATTGTTACATTCCTTGTGAGTCCTTGTTGGTTTGTGGTTGCTTGCTTTGCTGTTGAAGCATAGGGCTTGAGGATCAGGGACCTTTCTGTCTCATGATTGCCAAGAGGTCCACTTCCTGCAAGATCGATAGACTCTCTCTTTGTCATCCCTGATGGCCAATGTAATGGGGAACCAGTTTCTTTTTCCACCATTTCAAGATGGCTCAGATTGTTTAGGCTTACTGGCTTAAGGATTCAGTTGCACACTTTCCAGTCAAGGCACACTAGTCTGTGTGTGCTGCTTGGGGTTTTTCACATCAGGCAACGGTTTTCTATATTTGCAAGGCTGCCATCTGGTATTCTGTTCCCACATACTCTAAGTTTTATGAGGTCGATGTTCAGGCCTTTTCTAATTTGAGCCTTTTGTGTAAGGTCCTTAAGGCAGTTCCCATTTTTTCAATTTTTAGTGGGCCTGTAAGCTTTTTTTTATTATTGCTGTGCTGTCCACCCTGCTTTTGGACAACCCAAGTGTCTCTAAATCCTGGATTTTTGTATTCACTATTCAATCCTTTCCTTGGAATTCATTGAGTGATTCTGATTTTACCCCTCTGTATTTATGTTCTAGGCTAACTCACCTTCTAGGTGGCATTATACTCCTAATTTCTCTGAATCCTTTGTCCCCGAATCAATGGCTAATATAAGAATCCTGTTATCTTTTTAGCCCCTCTAGTGCTAGCACAGTGGCCTTGTTAGTACACCTTGCTGAGGTTATGGTGTGGTAAAAATTGCGCGGTCGTGCGACGTTGTACCCAAACGAAACGTGCGTCCTTTTTCCCACAAATAGAGCTTTCTTTTGATAGTATTTGATCACCGCTGCGTCATTTCTGATTGCCGCTATAAACAAAAGAAGAGCGACAATTTTGCATAAAAACCCAAATTTCTCAATTTTGCTAAAATACAAATCCAAAAAAAAAATATAAAAAATTTTTTTCATCGGTTTTGGGCGATTTATATTCTTCCTCATATTTGTGATAAAAAATCGCAATCTGCTTTTGTTGATTGGTTTGCGCAAAAGTTGCCGCGTTTACGGATGATGAGAATTCATTTCTGGGGTTTTTATTTTATTTATTTTTTTTACTAGTAATGTGATTTTTAGCAGTACTGCGATATAGCAGCGACCATGTCGGAACCATTTTGACACTTTTTTGGGACCATTGGCAATTATACAGCGATCAGTGCTATAAAAATGCACTGATTACTGTGTAAATGTCATTGGCAGTGAAGGGGTTAACCTGCAGGGGGCGCTCTAAGGGTTAACTGTGTTCCCTGGGCGTGTTCTAACTGTGTGTGGGCTGCCCTGACTGGGGAAGGGAAGTGAGCACAGCTTCCATGTAGAGGAAGGCTGTGATCACAGCCCTTCCCCCCTCACAGAACGGAGGTCTGTGTTTACTTACACGGACCTCCGTTCTTTCACTCCGGGGGGGGGGCATCGCGGGTAGTCGGCGGAGATCGACTCCGCCGCACCCGCTCCCTGGCCCTCCCCGGACACAGTGAGCGCGCGGAGCGTGCCTCCGGCGGCGCGCGCGCTCACAGTGCGCGATCTGGCAGCCGCCGTCAGATGACGGCGGTTTGCGCAGGAGAGCCACCTTGTCTGCAAGTGGTTAACAAGGCCTAAAAGTGTAATGAGACAAAAAACGGAAGTGTTCTTTTAAGCTAAACTTTAGCTGAAGCCAGTTGTTATAGCATAGCTAACTTTCGAGATGTATCATCATCGACATCCACAAGATGGCAGTATACGCTGTCCATGCTAAGTAACGAGGTTATTGGATGTATCACTAGACAAGTGTTCTATGTCCGATACAAACAATATCTTGACTGACCACAAGATGGCAGTGTGAGATGTTCTTCCCTTTGAGTACTGTTACCTTACCCCACATAGGGGTTAATCTGATGACGTCTTGGCAGGAAATGACCTCACCAGAAATTCATTGCAATTACATGCTCTGTAAACCCTTTAAAGCGGTTGTCTACCCTTTTTTTGTACTTTTACCTACAGGTAAGCCTAGAATAAGGCTTACCTGTAGGTAAAATGAATATCTTCTAAACCTGTATGGTTTAGAAGATATTACCTTTCTAATGTAATACATCGTTACGGCGCATGCGCCGTATATGTGTCCCGGCAAAAGCCGGCATTAGTTCCGGACCCTGCCGGGGAAAACGAGCCCCGCGCGCATGTGTGGGAGTGACGTCTCGCGGCTCCAGCCAGTCACAGCGCCGGAGCCGCGTACCCGGAAGCAAGATCCGGGTGAAGATGTCCGCTCCCATGGAGGGGACCGAGCGGCTCGGTCGGATCTTCGTTTTAAGGTGAGTATTTCATAATGAGCTAGTATGCGGTGCATACTAGCTCATTATGCTATTATCTTGCAGGTTTTTATTTTTTCATTTTTTTTTTTTTTTTTTTGAGTAGACAACCGCTTTAAAAAGGGATCAGAATACCGGTGAGAAGCCCACCCTGATGAAACCTACAGCTAAGTAGGTGAAAAGCTTTGGTGTACGTGCCTGTGGACCCCTCTTCTACCCATGCCAGCAAGGGCCCTTCTCCCATCTGGAGCCCTCACACATTAGTTGTGAACCGGAAGTGGATGTCGTAAACCGGAAGTGCACAACCAGCATTGTCTTCATCTGAATTCATGTGGATATCCTGGCCCTAGGAGACCTCCCTTTGCCATACTTGGAGAAAGACTGCATCCATATTCATCCTCTGTTTCCTGGATGCACCAGCGATGCCCTATCTGGTATCCCCCACTTGCTGGTCTGGTGATCACACACTACATAACTGTAAGTTACATTATCTACTGAGTTGACTCCAGATACTGCAGCTTTGGAGGAGCCTGCTTTGATCATAGATCAATGTCAGATCCTGGGCTGAGTACATAGACCGCCGGTACTCAGATCCCCATTTCTACCCAGACCTGCTGAATTGTGGTCTGGTCACCATTAGGCTCTGACCTGTCAGTGTTTACGATAAGGGATTCAGGCAGACAGGGAGACTGCTGTGAGGAGACCCCAGCAAACTTCTGTGGTGCCCCTCCCCACTTCCCCTGCCCACTAGTGATGTCTGTATAGGCTGATTCACTATCCCTGCAAATCATTTATTTCAATTTGCAGGATTTACATGTGCAGTATTTTAAAAACAATATCTTTCTGTTTTGCCTATGTTTATTGCTCTGAGTGCCTAATATTTAGCAGGACCTGTGGGTGGGTTGGATGTATCAGGGGTGTCACCATACTTGCTGTCAGCACTGACTACCCAGCTATCCGATCACCACTCCTCTGCATTTCATTGCTACATGCCGGCAGCCGGCAGGATTTAATGCATTGAATCATGCTTAGAATGACACTCTGTTATTCTTAAGTGCACTGCTGAGGTCACTCACTCCCCTATAGGACAATTAAGTAGTCTGGAAGTACCAGGTGGATCACCATACTTGATCAGAGTGCTGACCATCCAGTTTCCCCAGAACCACTTCAGTCCTACATGCATCCATTTTCATACCTCTAGGTACATGATATTTACCTGTTATGAGGACATATAGGGTGCCTGGAAGTTCCTAGTTAGTGGTGAGACCCCACACAGATCACGTCTGATAACTGGATTCCCCAGGTCTCCCTCGGTCCCACTCACACATAGTTGCAATACCATAGGCGGTGACACTCCTGGTCAGTACCATTACTGACCGGCTTGAGAGGACATGTAGGGTCCCTGGAAGTACCAAAGCATCACTTA
This sequence comes from Glandirana rugosa, assembly GCA_018402905.1. Taxonomy (NCBI): domain Eukaryota; kingdom Metazoa; phylum Chordata; class Amphibia; order Anura; family Ranidae; genus Glandirana; species Glandirana rugosa. The sequence continues at coordinate 914,459 of BLSH010443380.1, read as the reverse complement.
CTGCTGAGTTTTCCCAGGTTTCCCCTTGGTCACCAGCCCTATATCACATGCACCTATCTGTATTGCATGTATTGTAAGAAGTCACCAATTAATGAGATATTGGCACATCTGAATGTGAGAGTCTGGCAGAGCTCATGAGTGGTCCACTTTTATCTATGACAACGTTGTCAATTTTATGTATGAGTTGTACCTACCCCTTTTGATGTTATTTCCCTCCATTTTTGTGACTATGAATTATTTCATTTAAATTTGCTTAATAAAGTTTTTTTTTCAGTAACTACTGCAGTAGGCTCCCTCTCCATTTTTCTGGAGGTAAACTTACTTACCTCTGGGGTTCACCCCCCAGTTGTTTTTGACGTGCATCCCTGTGTCCAAACCGGAACCCCACCCCATACGTGGTGAGTCAGTAGTGCTGTTATCTGACCCATTAGCATTTGTCTCATTTGTGCACTGCCCTTACTTCTCTGTTTTTATTTTATTTTTGATACAATAGTAACACCTGTCAGGAGTGTCTAGCACTCCTGTTCTTTATTCCGGCATCCTGGTTTTGGCTGTGGCATTCTCCTTGTCTGTCTGTGCACCTGCAAGGTGATTGATTGTGACCAGTCTCTGGGTGGAGACCAAACCCGATTTAAGTCAGCCAAGCTTGCAGTCTCATGCTTGTGATATTGCGTTTGTAAGACCAAGTACCCTGTTTGTCTGCCCTGCTCTGCTAGATTGGATTTCCTCGTTGATGACCTCGGATTGGATATCACAAGAAAAACAAGTATCAGGCGCATCGGCAGGTGTATGAGATACACATCCTGAAGTACATCATATCATGCAGCGGAAGTCCATAAATGTCCCAAAAAAGAGACTATACAAGCGCATATAGCGCCATATAAGCACATGTATCTGCGAGTGGTTATGTATAATATCGCTTGCACATACATGCATCCGCTTTATGGGGTAGTTAGAGTCACTATATAATGCTCGTCATGACGTTTCCAGCCTATATTCAATATATATTTTACCTAGCTCTATTTGTTATTAGCCTTTTATCATTGCCATTTTTGGCGTTTTAATTATCACTGCCTTTTGACCTATACCATCGCATTTACAATAGAAATTATTTCATTTTTGGATTGAACATTCCCATATTATTCCAACACTCTATACTCGCTATGTGTATACCTATATATTTTTGGTGGGCGAACTTGCAGTTAGGCTAATTTGACCGCCAGGGATTAGTCCATATAGTTTGATGTCAATATCCAATAAGAATTAATTGCTAGGTATGGTGGTCTACATAAAGATGTCGGCACACAATCTCAGTTAGCCTGATGAAAGAGCCCTCACATCGCAGTCTGCACGCTCTGAAACGCGTCGCGATTTGATGACAGCATCCCACTGCGACCAGTGTGATCAGCATCCCAAGCCTCATTCTGGATCTCCCATTTGCCCTTCACATCGCACGGGTGTCCCCTTCTGAACGCACAGACGGCTGTTCCTGGAGCTTCGGTTCTTGATGCCTTCTTCATACTGGTCAAGTACCCGCCTGGTTACATGTGCATTATCCTTGTATTCCATGTGAGTAGCCATTTGGCTTTTGTGTGTTTTTATTAAACTTTTAAGCGGTTTACACTTAGAGGCGCCTCCTCTTTGTTTTTTTCGGATTGGATATTGACTATTCTCTGAACTCTGCCTGCTTTTCGATATCGGATTTTGACCCTGACTATTCTGAACCTTGCCTGTCTGCCAACTGCAAGTACCTGTTTGCTTTGCTCAGTTCGTGCATGCCCTGGTGCTATAGCATTGTGTATAAGTCCTGGGAGCAACCGAGTACTGGTAGGCCTGCTTGCCTTATGGGAAAGAGGGCAGCAATAGGTGAAGAACACGGAAGCCGGCTATATTGTCTGGCCTCCTGCGTTAGGGGTAAGCCTGACAAGACCGTGACAAATTATATATATATATATATATATATATATATATACTAATATATATATTACACTATATTGTCAAAAGTATTGGGACACCTGCCTTTACACTCATGTGAATTTTAATAGCATCCCTGTCTTAGTCCGTAGGGTTCAATATTGAGTTGGCCCACCCTTTGCAACTATAACAGCTTCAATTCTTCTGGAAAGGCTGTCCACATGGTTTAGGAATGTGTCTATGCGAATGTTTGACCAATTTTCCAGAATCCCATTTGTGAGGTAAGGCATTGATGTTGGTTGAGAGGGGGACCATAGAGGACAGGACAGCCGAACGCAGGCATCTGGGGACAGAATGCACATGATAGGGTGACAAAGTGATGTTTATGAGTGTGCTGAGATATAAAGTGAAAATGTGAAAGGAGCTTGCTACACTGTTATACAAGCTGTACACAAACTACTTTAAATTGTAGCAAAGTGTCATTTCTTCAGTGTTGTCACATGGAAAGATATAATAAAATATTTACAAAAATGTGAGGGGTGTACTCACTTTTGTAAGATACTGATTGATATATATATATATAATCAGCTTATTCCTTGTTTATGATATAATGGACAATATTCTGTGTTTTTAATATAGTGAGGTAGTGTGATATACAGTATACGTGTGTACCACAGTTAATTTTATATTTAATGTGTGTTTAACGTGCAGTGTAATATTAGCTTATTTTTGTTATTTCACAATTTAGAATTATGGGTTGTGTTATGGTCCAGAAATAAACTAAATGTGCTTAAAATAAATATCAGGCAGCGAGGTTTCTTACTGTGCAGAAGTCTCTGGCATGGAAACCTGGCTACAACTTTGAGCTTAGGAAAAATGAATATGAATGTTGGCAATGCTAAATAATTGCTTGCCTTTTCCTGTTTCTACTCATCTCAGTGTAAGGTTAGAGATGTGTCATCATGAGGTCCTTTCAGTGAAAGTTTATTACTCACAGGAGCAACAGTAATGGTGACAGTATTGATGTGTTTTTTTTTTTTTTTATCTTTGTCATGTAAATGCTCAAATCAATACTTCAAGCAGTGGATAAATAAATAAACCAGTAGACATCAGTGAAAATTAGCACCATTGTGCAAAGCATATGACTGACATTGGCAGCTTGGAGACCATTTAACTGTCTTTCATCTGGTGTCCAATTAATATTCAGGTTCACTGTTCTTCACACTGAAAGCTGTAATTGCTTTTAATATGTTTCTCTATCTTCTACCTTCAGTGCTTCTAGCTGGGATACCTGTGTGATTTAAATGTAGATTTTTTTTTTGGAAAATTCTTTTTTAAATATTTTTTTTGTACTTATGTAAACTTTACTTTTGAATTTCACACAATCTGTGTACTATCATGCTTTTCAATGAACTAGTAGTCACTTTAAAAACAAATTTTCCTTTATGTACAGTTCAGGACACAGGCTATCAATTGTCGACAGGTTGTATGCTGAATCTTTAGGTGACTGGACACTGGCAAAGCCACTCACACTTTTAACACTCCCACATATAACCCTTTTCATCCTCGTCTTTTTGCTAGTGTGCTTAGGTGATGAATGCATTTCTTTATGGGAGAGAAGATTATTAGAAGGAGCTTTAATTTCTTATATCAAAGCTTACTTCAAACTGCACCAGGCCACTGCACCAGAAGATGTCAGTTTTTCTGAATCAGTTTGGCTGGGAATTCTAATAGCATTGGAATAGACCATCCTTCAAAGGTCATTTGGACCTGTTTCTGGCAGCTCCACACTATTGCGTGAACAAGATGAGCTATGCACTACTACAGCTATCTTGTATTGTTCTTTCATCTGTTCAGTTGCAAAGAATTATTTGGCTGAATTACTGGTCAGTTGAACCAGTGTGTAAGAAAATATTTTAAAGGATGCCATTTGAAGGTGAACACCTCTTTGGGTAAACTTTGGATGCCTACATAAGAAGGGGACAGGTGGGAAAAGTAGTTACAAAATTAGATTTGTAGTTTATGCTCCTTGAAAGGCCAAAGGTACTCCTTGGAGTTTGGGCCCCTCTATGCATCTAGGCTGTGTAAAAGTCTCACACATGTGGTATCTCCATACTCAGGAGACATAGCAGAATGTTTTTTTTTTTTGGTGTAATTCTAAGTATGCCTATGCTGTGCATGAGAAATAACTTCTTTAAAATGGCAACTTTATGGGAAAAAATGTATTTAATTTCTCAATTTTCCAAAAAAATGTGACAAAAAAACTTAAAACTTCAATAAAACTCACTATGCCTCTTATTAAATACATTAGATTGTCTACTTTCCAAAAATTAGTCATTTAGGGGGTATCTGTAGTGCCCTTGCATATTTTAGGGCCTCAAGAAATGAGATAGGCAGTTTGTACATCAGGACTGTATACCGTATACTATAGTTTGTAGGCTCTATAACTTTCACACAGACTAAATAAAATACATTAATTTAGTTTTTTTTCACCAAAGAAATGGTGCAGGATATATTTTGGCCTAAATTAATTAAGAGAGAATATTTATTTGCTAAATTGTATAACAGAAACTAAGAAAAGTATGTTTTTTTTTTATACAACAATTTTGGTATATTTTTTGCTTGCATAGCAAACATAAAAAACCCAGTGGTGATTAAGTACTACCAAAAAAAAAGCTGTGTCTGAAATGATAAAAAAATAATTTGGATGCAGTGTTGCATGATTGAGTAATTGTCATTCAAAGCGTGACAGCTGGAAAATGGCTTGGACTGGAAGCGAGTGAAAGTGTCAGAACTTGAGGTAGTTAAGCGTAGGCCGTGGTGATATCGCCCCATAGCTGGCATGGATAAAGCTGTGATGTTGGTTGCCACCGCTCAAAGGCGAACACCGTGCAGATATTTTATAACAGACACAAATTAATGCAGCTCTGTAATAATTCCTGTCCCATAGTCAAACAGGAAGTGATAGAAAATACAAGCAAATTAAGGGAATTCCCTTAGGCACCCCCAGGTGACTGGAACTAGTGTCCCCATTGAAGATTTTTCTTGTATTACTTTTCTGGGGGCAACCCAAAGTTTGGGGTTTCTTTTACTTTTACTTTCAATAATAATGGTAAACAGGACAAATAGAGAGGCTGAATCTCCTTAACAGGGACTGACAGCAGTAGAAACCGGCAGGGGTTCTAATCCTTCTCCACTCCATCCAAAACTAAAAAATAAAAGTTTTGCCTTTAGTTATACTTTAAGTATTGAATTTGACTTGGTATCGGCCCCTTGTGGCATCACAAGAAGACAGCCAATTTGCTGCCATGCAAACAGAGAGATATCTGTCAAAACATCTTGGCATCTGCTTTTCACCAGTTTCAGCCTCTAACTGCTTTTACTGCCAGCATCTTATAGGCTTCGTGCACACAGTCGTCCATTGAGATGCATTAGAAGAGGCAGCTGTATGCCAGGTTTTGGGTAAAGCTCATTATCTGTGTTCGGAGCATATATCAGTGCACATGCAGGTGCTTTACACAACCCTTGGTGCACAATTGCATACAGCCACCTCTTCTAATGCATCTCATTTGGAGGCTGTATGCGGGTTCTCTGAATGCCATTACACAGGCTCTGCACACTGTATGGCTCCTCTACGACCGTGTGCATGAAGCCTTAAGCCTCGTACACACGGGACGACGATCGTATACAACAGGTCGTACGAACGACCGTTGTATGCAAAATCGATCGTTAGTACGCGCGATTAGAACAGCCAACGTACGACGGTCCTACAATGGGAGTTGTATGAGCAAACTAGAAAACTTGGTAGTGCCAACAAGCGGTTATACGACCGTTGTATCGTGTGTACAGAGAAGTTGGTCCATTAGTCTGTCAACTTTTTCTCAATTTATTATAGTGTTTGTCTGTTAGTGGCCATCAGTTTGCATTCCCCCTTACAGTCTCTATAAATTGTCTAAGTGTGTTTTAGTGTTGGTATATTCAATAATATACCTACTGCAATATTGTTGTTAATCTCCGATTTTCTATTTTCTATCGATTTTTATAAATAAACTCAGCCTTCCGGCTCATAAGATCACTGGCCTGCTTGATGAATAGTAATACGATCTATGTAATTTTCAGTGAGGGATGATGGTTTCTTATACCTCAGGCTTGTCCCCATTCATTATATCATGAATACGACAGCAAAAAGTTGATGCCAAAGCCTAGCTCGAAATCCAGGCTTATCTTAGAATCAAGAATGTGGATTCATGCAGAAGCCAGAAAGTGTATTAAAATTGTTGCTATTTTTAATATCTTCAGGTACTGTCATGCCATATAACGTGAGAGGTAACTGCCTAAACAGAAGTGAGATAAGAAATCAGATTCATGAGAAAACAATAGATATTACAGCCAGAACCACAGTGGCTTCATGCTCACAGGACTTAAAAAAAACGTCCAAAAAACATCCGTAGCTTTTCAATGATTTTTTTCAGCTTTTACCGGCGTTATATTACCAGCGTTTTTTCGTGTTTTTTTCACGTTTTTAAAGGGCCAGCGTTTTCTTTTTTTTTTTTTTATTCCAATTGATCTAAAGCGTCCAAAAACATTGGGGATCAAAGTTTTTGAGCGTTTGGACGTTTTTACAGCTGAAAAACGTCTCTCAGAACCCTCTGGTCTTGTGTTTTTTTTACAGCTTAAAAAACGTCACTGCTAAAAACAGCTGATAACAGGCTATGTGTGCATGAACACATAGGATAACATGATGGAGGGTTTATTGACTGTAGAAAAAAACGTCTGCAGCTAAAAACAGCTGCTGTAAAACATTCAAAAAACGCCCTGTGTGCATGAGGCCTTAGGCATTTATCAATGGAGTAGCAAGCAGAAATTATGCTTTACATGAATGAAAATGTTTTCTGATAGTTTTTATGGATTACGCTTTGTAAATATTAACCACTTGCCGACCGGCGTCTGACGGCGGCAAAGTGGCTCGATATCGCAAACCGCCGTCATATGACGGCGGCTGCGATTTCTCCTATCGTTCACTGAAGGACGCCGCTCTCCATTACGTGTGGGTTTATGCTGGTCTCACTAGTAGTTAACTAGGCAGGGAAAAGAAACAGCTGGCCCCTCCCATGGGGGCCGTCCTCTCTTCCCACATAAACCCCCTCATAGCATAGCTCTTCAGTTTCAATGCCTAGTTTGCAAGGAGTTGACCTGGCTTTCCTTCAGGGGAATTGCGGTCCTGTTTGTGACAGTTTTTTTTTTTATTTAATTTTCTTTTATTTTTATTTGTCTTCTATCAAGCAATTGATCTGCTATCAAGAAGCCGGTCGGGGCATAGAGAGTCCATGGGCTCTGTACTTTCCCCGACCTGGCCGACCGATGCAAGCCAGTCCCGCCGTATGGGGGCCCGCCGCATCGTGCCCGTTCCGTGCGGGCGGCCTGGGTTGATCCCCCCCTTACGCCCAGCCCCGGATGCGATTCGGGAAGGGCGACTTTCTGACCTGCAGCATACCGCCCAAGCAGGGGCGGAAGGTCTGCGACTGGGTGGCTACCCATGGCGTCGTCAGGAGTGGTGAGTGAGAGTTCCTTCCTTCCCCCCCTTTTTAGGGGCGGAAAGGGGGACCGACGACCCAAAAACAAAAAAAATAATTATTTTTGCTGGGTAGCCGCCGGTAGGGGCGCGTGGAGCTCCTGTTCACCCCCTTCACACCCCCCTTCCCCCCCGCACCCCACCCGATCGTCTAGCATCGTTCTGTCGTTTTTCGCCGCCATCGGCTGCCATTTTGCCGTAGCCGCAGACATATTGGGCCTATGGGGCTTTCTCTCTAGCGCTCAGAGCGGCCATTTGCGGTACTGCACGTTCCCTGCAGGTGTTTTTCGACCTCTAGTGTTCAACGACGGCCATATTGGAATCCCTGCTTATGCAAAAACGTGTCTACTACGTTTTTACTTTCACTTTGGAATGGTGTGTGCTCCTGATGGCGCGGCTCTCTGACGATCCTCAGGGTTATGGCAGCAAACAGCAAGTATAGCTGGGCTCTCCTGTGGGTGCTGGTGGCGGGGGTGCAGTCCTCCTGGGTTCCCTGGTGCACTGTGGGGCGGTGGTGTGCGGCTGTGTGGGGGTGCCTTTCATTTTTTGTATGCATCTATGTGTTACTAAGGGAGCTGAACATGCTAGGAGCAATCAGCGGCGGCGCAATGTGCGCAAGGGGCTTTTCTTGACCAGCGGTGGCGGTCTTTAGTGAATTCTCCCCAGGGAGGATGTCACCAACAGGCCCCCCAAGAAGCGTCCCCCTCCTCCTTGCTTTTCAAGGGAGGATTTTGATCCGCAAGGTCCCTCGGACGGAGGAGAGGATCAGGGGACGGCAGCTGCGCGCTAAAGAGTGTTTCGTTTCCGCCATTATAATTGGTATCGCACTACGATGCGATTGAGCCAGGATGGCGAATTGCTGATTTCTGCGCATGTGTGTGTGGTCCTCCATGCCCCCTAGGGCACCCAAGGCTTACCCACATGATCAATTTCCTGATCACCTTGTTTATTGTAAATGGCAGCGTCCGCAGCATTCTTTTTAGCGCAGCACAGTGGTGTAGTGGGTAGCACTTGCGCCTGGCAGCATAATGCTTGCTGGCTCAGATCCTAACCATGACCTGCCTGAGGTTTGCGTGTCCTCCCTGTGCATGCGTGGGTTTCCTCCCGGTGCTCCGGTTTTCTCCCACACTCCAAGGGACATAGGTCCAAACGGTTCGCTGCTCGCTATCCCTTGAGGAAAGCTTTTTTTAAAAAAAAATTTTAAAAAATGGGATTCGCCTTGGGGTCCCGCCGATAGCTCGCCTTAATAAGACGACAACCATTCCTCTGGAAGGGGTTCCTGCCTTCAAGGGCCCCGCTGACAAAAGACAGAGGCGCTGTTAAAGTCACTCCTCCTGGTGGCAGGCTCTGCTATGCGGCCAGCCCTGACGTACGCCATGGAGGCGCAATATTTGTCTGAGCGTATGGCGGAGCTCCAGTATATTCTGGACTGCGGCCGCCTGCTGGATACGCCGCAGAGGGCTGAATTTTGCTCTGAGGTCTCAAGTACCTTGGTGATGCGGCCGTTGATTTACTGCCTATGTGATCCAGGGTAGCGGTGTTGCTGTATCCTCTGACGGGTACTCTGGTTGCGTTTTTGGTCCGGTTCTCGCAGACCTTCCCTTTCAGGGTGGACGTCTATTCGGTCCACGGCTGGGTGAGATCATTAAGGATTTCACAGGAGGTAAGTGCCCTTCCTCCCAGAGCCCGGAGGCGTGGGTTTTGCCATAGACAGGGGTCCCCTACTTCGGGTCAGTAAGGGACCCGCCCCGGTAGGTCGCTGCAGGGGCCGGGTACCGGCAGTGGCAGCGAGCAACCAAAAAGGCGGAGGACAAACCTCCTCAGCCTGATGAGTTGTCTCCACCCGGGCTTCGGGTGGGGGACGTTTTCTGAGTTCAACACTCTGCCACCAGGCAGGGTCAGATTCTTCCCTTCGACTTAGGGCTCCCACAGGTATGCCGGGAGGCCCTCTTCAGGGCTGTACAAGCACTCAAACCAAGGGGTGATCGTGCCAGTGCCTCCAGCGAGAGGTTTTGAAGCTTTTTACTCACATCTGTTCGGGGTCCCCAAAAAAGGGGGGGCGAATCTATCCACTCAGTTGTAGCCGCCCTCCATCAGGGGGAATCTCTGGCTTCTCTGGACATCAGAGATGTGTACCTCCATGTACCTATCTGTCCACGGCATCAGCGTTTCTTTCGCTTTGCAGTGGGAGACCTCCATTATCAATTTGTGGCACTCCCCTTCGATCTAGTCTCAGCCCTCAAGTTTTTTCACAAAACTGGTAGCTCCGGTATTGGCGTTGCTGCAACAGAGAGGCATTGCGGTAGTAGCCTACCTAGACGACCTGCTCCTGTGAGCGGAGTCCGCCTCGGCTCGGATGAGAATGTGAGGATCACAATGACCTCGCTGTAGGAATTCGGCTGGTTGCTCAACCTGCAGGAGTCAACGGTATCTCTATCCCGTTGCCTGGAGTATCTGGGCCTGTTCCTGGACTCAGAGCAGGAAAAGGTTTTCCTTCCTCCAGCCAAGTTGCGGTCACTGCAGTCGGCAGTGCAAACTTTACTGACGCACCGACGGTCTTCATTATGAGCGGGGGCTGGGGCTCCTGGTCTCGACTTTCGAGGCGATACCATATGCCCAGAGTCACACTCATCTCCTTCAACGAGCAATTTTGGCTCGGTGGGACAGGTCCCCTCGGTCCTTGGAACTTCTGATCCGTCTGAGCTTCCAGACCAGGGCGTCTCTGACCTGATGGTTTTGGGACTCGGCGTTGATTCAGGGGAGGTCGTTCCTGCCCCTTCCATGGGTGATCATCACCACGGATGACAGTCCATTGGATTGGGGCGGGGTCCTGGGACAGCTGTCTGCCCAGGGCCGTTGGTCGGCACAGGAGGCTCGCCTCCCCATCAACGTGCTGTAGCTGAGAGCAATCAGATTATGCTTTTTTTCTCTGGAATGCAGGGTCGTCCGATTCAGATTCAGTCGGACGATGCCACAGCAGTGGCGTATGTGAACCATCAGGGCGGCACAAGGAGTCCAGCGGCGGAGGCAGCTCTGATACTGCATTGGGCGGAACGTCACATTCCGGCAATCTCCGCCGTTTACATTCCAGGTGTGGAGAACTGGCAGGCGGACTTTCTCAGTTGCCAGACGCTGGACCAGGGAGAGTGGTCTCTCCACCCAGAGGTGTTCAATCAGATTTACCGCAGATGGGGGACGCCGGACGTGGATCTCATGGCGTCTCGGTTCAATCACAAGGTGAAGACCTTTGTGTCCAGAACGGAGGATCTGTTGGCAGTGGCCACGGACGCTCTGGTGGCCCACTGGGGCCATTACCGCCTTCTGTACGCCTTCCCTCCGATAAACTGCTTCCGCGATTGATACGCAGGATAGTGGCGGAGGAAATACCAATATATCCTGGTGGCTCCAGATTGGCCTCGGCTCACTTGGTACGCCGACGTGGTGCAAATGGTGGCAGACGCCCCTTGGCGGCTTCCGCTGCGAGACGACCTTTGGTCTCAGGGGCCCATCCTGCACCCTGCTTTACCCTCGCTGGCTTTTACGGCTTGGCTATTGAGTCCCAGGTGCTAAGAGACAGGGGAGTCGCTGACTCGGTGATCCCTACATTGTTGAAGGCTCGCGAGTCTACTTCTTGCAAGATTTATCACCGCACCTGGAAGGCTTGTATAGCTTGGTGCGAGGCGCAGGGTCTTAACCCTCGCTCTTATGTCGTGTCCAGGGTCCTGACTTTTTTGCAGCAGGGCCTGAACAAAAAACTGCCTTTGAGCACTCTCAAGGGCCAGATATCGGCTCTGGTGATTCCTTTTCAGGGACCTTTGGCTTCGCACTCGTTGATTGTACCTTTGTACAAGGTGTGCGCCATATGGCGCCTCGGGTGAAGGTTCCGATGGCTCCGTGGGAGCGGTATTGGTGCTTTCTGTACTTCAGAAACCGCCATATGAGAATATCAGGGAGATTTCTTTACAACTGCTGTCGCAGAAGGTGGCCTTTTTAGTTGCCATCACTTCCGCCAGACGGGTGTCTGAAATAGCAGCACTATCATGCAAGTCTCCCTACCTGGTCCTGCATAAGGACTAGGCGGTCTTGCGACCCTCTCCTTCATTCCTTTCACATTAATGAAGATATTGTTCTTCCTTCATTGTGCCCTCATCCATCGCACCCAAAGGAGTTTGAGTTGCATGTTTTGGATGTAGTGAGGGCCTTACGAATGTATTTGGCTGCTTCTCTTCGTAAAGCTGATGCCTTGTTTGTGCTGTCAGAGGGCCCGCGCAAAGGGTTGGCGGCCTTGTCGGCTACGATTTCTCGTTGGATCTGACAGACCATGACTCATGCGTATTCTATTCGGAGCAAGGTTCCCCCTCTTCCGGTCACAGCTCATTCTACCCGGGCTGTTAGCACTTCCTGGGTTTTCAGGCCCCAGGTCTCGGTGTCGCAGGTGTGCAAGGCGGCCACTTGGGCCTCGGTTCACACTTTCACTAAGTTTTATAAAGTTGATGTGCTAGCATCTTCGGATGCTGCTTTTGCCGGCAAAATTTTGAAGGCGGCAGTGTAGGCACGTCTGCGCCTCCTTAGAGGTTCAGTTGGGTACTGTTAGCGTTTACCCACCCCTCTTTTTGACACAGCTTGGGGACATCCCCACACGTAATGGAGAGCTGCGTCTGTCAGTGAACGATAGGAGAAAAAGGGATTTTATTAAAACTTACCGTAAAATAATTTTCTCCGAGTTCACTGACAGACGCAGCACCCACCCCTCTGTGCTCTGTTCTTGTACGGCTTGTGTACGAACTGAAGAGCTATGCTATGAGGGGGTTTATGTGGGAAGAGAGGACGGCCCCCATGGGAGGGGCCAGCTGTTTCTTTTCCCTACCTAGTTAACTCCTAGTGAGAACAGCATAAACCCACACGTAATGGAGAGCTGCGTCTGTCAGTGAACTCGGAGAAAAGGATTTTACGGTAAGTTTTTTAATAAAATCCCTTTATCTCTCACTGTGAGCGCGTGCGCACCACTGGAGGGGGTGGCCAGGGAATGGGTAGGACAGACTCGATCGCTGCGGGCTACCCACGATGCCCCCCCCGCAGTGAAAGAATGGAGGTCCGTGTAAGTAAACACAGATCTCCATTCTGTTAGAGGGGGAAGGGCGGTGATCACAGGCTTCCTCTACCTCCACCTCCTTCCCCCAGCCAGGGCAGCCCACATACAGTTAGAACATGCCCAGGGAACACAGTTAACCCTTAGAGCACCCCCTGTATGCCAATGGCATATTTTTTTTTTTGGATTTGTATTTTAGCAAAAAGTAAGAAATTTTGGTTTGCAAAATTATCGCTCTTCTTTTGTTTATAGCGGCAATCAGAAATGTGCAGAGGTGATCAAATGCCACCAAAAGAAAGCTCGATTTGTGGGGAAAAAAGGACGCAAATTTCGTTAGGGTACAACGTCACACAACCGCGCAATTGTCAGTTAAAGCAACGCAGTAGCGAATCGCAAAAAGCGCTCTGGTCCTAAAGTGTTAAAACCTTCTGGGGCTGAAGTAGTTAAATGCCACTAAAATGTATTAAAGTGTGTATTTATTTCAAGCTGCACAAACTGTATGTAGTGCACCCCCTCACACTTCTTTGGTAATCCTTCTGAAGCTTGATTTACCTTACTTAGCTTAAGTAGTAGAGTACCTTTTTTATGTTTACAACTTATTTATTAAGTGTATTGCATTCACGACTTTGACACAATATACAGTATCTCACAAAAGTCAGCACACCCCTCACATTTTAGTTTTGTAAATATTTTATTATATCTCTTCATGTGACAACACTGAAGAAATTACACTTTGCCTCAATGTAAAGTAGTGAGTGTACAGGTTGTATAATTTGCTGTCCCCTCAAAATAACTCAACACACAGCGAATAATGTCTAAACTGCTGGCAACAAAAGTGAGTACACCCCTAAGTGAAAATGGGCCCAATTAGCCATTTTCCCTCCTCTGTGTCATATGACTGGTTAGTGTTACAAGGTCTCAGGTGTGAATGGGGAGCAGGTGTGTTAAATTTGGTGTTATCCATCTCACTCTCTCATACTGGTCACTGGAAGTTCAACATGGCACCTCATGGCAACTCTCTGGGGATCTGAAAAAATAATTGTTGCTCTACATAAAGATGGCCTAGGCTATAAAAATATTGCCAAGACCCTGAAACTGAGCTGAAGCACGGTGACCAAGACCATACAGCGGTTTAACAAGACAGGTTCCACTCAGAACAGGCCACGCCATGGTCGACCAAAGCAGTTGAGTGCAGGTGCTCAGCATAATATCCAGATTGTCTTTGGGAAATAAATGTATGCGTGCTGCCAACACTGCTGCAGAGGTTGAAGGGGTGGGGGGAGGTCAGCCTGTCAGTGCTCAGACCATACGCCGCACACTGCATCAAATTGGTCTGCATGGCTGTTGTCCCAGAAGGAAGCCTCTTCTAAAGATGATGCACAAGAATGCCCACAAACAGTTTCCTGAAGATAAGCAGACTAAGGACATGGATTACTGGAATGATGTCCTGTGGTCTGATGAGACCAATATAAACTTATTTGGTTTAGATGGTTTCAAGCATGTGTGGCGGCAACCAGATGAAGAGTACAAAGACAAGTGTGTCTTGCCTACAGTCAAGCATGGTGGTGGGCGTGTTATGGTCTGGGGCTGAATGAGTGCTGCCGGCACTGGGGAGCTACAGTTCATTGAGGGAACCATGAGTGCCAACATGTACTTTGACATATTGAAGCAAAGCATGATAACCTCCCTTCGGAGACTGAGCTGCAGGGCAGTATTCCAACATGATAATGTCACATACCTGGTGGACGAGTCTGACTTATGCAGGGAGTCACCTCTCTTGGGGCCCTGGTCCGGAAACCCCTGGTAATGCAGACAGGGAGTTCAGGAGCACAAGGGGGCATGAGGGTTGGACTGGGCCACTTGGTGGTATGTGAAGGTCCACTGAAGCTCGTGCTAAGCAGAAGAATCGTGGTGCAATCCGGGTCGGTAACAGGCTGGTGGTGTGGTACAGATGGAGCAAGCAGGCGGGTAGTCGGGTGCAAGCAAGGTCGGCAATGTGTGGGCAGTAGAGGTACAACAGGAGCAGGCAAAAGAGTAGTCGTAGACAGGCCGGGGGTCAGGGCAGGCAGAAAGCAACAAAGTCCAAGTAAACCCGGGGTCACAGGTACAGGAAGGTCTCTCAGAGTAAACACGGGGATCACAGGAACGCTGTAGAATGGACAGCACTTGCTTCCTGGTGCTGTCTGCTTAAATGACCACTATTGACGCCATTGCCGGCGCATATGCGCACGCACAGACTACGTGCGCCCGCGCATAGGCGATCCAATGGCCCGGGATGGTTCCTTGCATTGCCTTACAAACTAGCTCTCTAGACCGGGTGTTTTCTCCAGAAGGCCCTGATCAACTCTTCCGCATGTAGATACTCTTCTGGCTCCCAGGAGCTCTCTTCGGGCCCATAACCCTTTCACTTGACCAGGAATTGGGTGCTGCCTCTTTTCCTGCAATCGAGGATGGTTTCTACCTCGAACTCCTCCTCTCCGTCCACCAAGACTGGTTCTGGTGGTGCTGTACTACGCCCAGGGAAGAGATCCTTGACTGTTGGCTTGAATAGGTTTTTGGCAAATGGCCCAATGTATCTTGGCCCCAGTTTTTTAGAGGGACAGTCTCAAGTTTTTTTGTGGACAACCAGACCTGCTGACCAACTTGAAGTTCCAGTTCTCCACGTCTCCCCTTATCAAAATCTCCCTTGCTGATGACCTGAGTCTGGGAGAGAGTCTCCCGAAGAAGCTTGTTGTTTTTCTCTAGGAACTGCGTAATTTCCAAGACAGCAGGTATGGTGCTTTCCGTAAACAGATCGGGTAAAAAGGTAGGATGGTAGCCGAGGTTCGCCCAGAAGGGGGCAGAATGGATAGAGTTATTGTAGGTGAACTCGGCTACAGGTAGAAGAGAAACCCAATCATCTTAAGAGTAAGAGGAATAGCACCGCAGGTATTGTTCAATGGTCTGGTTGGTCCTCTCCATTTGACCATTGGACTGTGGATGATAAGCCGAGGAGAAGGCCAACTCGATACCCAAAGTAGAACATAGATATTTCCAGAAACGGGATGTGAATTGCACCCCTCGGTCTGATACTATGTTAGTAGGGATCCCGTGTAAACGGACCACCTCCCTTATGAAGATTTCTGCAGTTTCGGTTGCTGAAGGGGTGCCTTTCATAGGTACGAAATGAGCCATCTTTGTGAGACGGTCCACGACTACCAGAATCGTGTTGAATCCTGCAGATGGCGGCAACTCGACTATGAAATCCATTGAAATCTGGGACCATTGTCGTTCCGGGATGGGCAATGGATTAACTAGTCCCCAAGCTTTGGATTTTTCTGTCTTATTTCTAGCACAGACAGGGCAAGCATTTACATTCCTGGTAATCTTCCTTTAGCCGGGGCCACCAGAATGAGCGGGAGAGTAAATCCATTGTCTTGTGACCACCAAAGTGCCCAGCCATTTTAATATCATGGCAGAGTCCGAGGGTTGCTGAGTGTAGTTCCTGTGGGATGTATAGCATCCACCTTCTTTCTTTACTTTTATTTTATTTGACTTCTATCAAGCATTGATCTGCTATCAAGAAGTCGGCCAGGGCATAGATAGTCCATGGGCTCTGCACTTTCCCCGGCCTGGCCGACCAATGCGAGCCAGTCCCGCCGTATGGGGACCCGCCGCATAGTGCCCGTTCCGTGCGGGTGGCCTGGGGTGATCCCCACTTACACCCAGCCCTGGATGCGATTCGGGTAGGGCGATTTTCTGGCCTGCAGCATACCGTCCAGGCAGAGGCGGAATGTCTGCGACTGGGTGGCTACCCACGGCGGTCGTCCGGAGTGGTGAGTGAGAGTTCCTTCCTTTCCCCCTTTTTCAGGGGGCGGAAGGGGGACCGACGACCTTTGAAAAAAAAAAAAGAAACATTTTTCTGGGTAGCCTCCTGTAAGGGCGTGTGGAGCCCCTTTTCACCCCCCGCGCCGCACCCGATCGTCCGGCGACCGTTCGTTCATTTGTAGCCGCCATGCGGCGATCGCCCGCCGTTTTGCGGCGGACCGCTGCCATTTTACCATAGCCGCGGACATGCTGAGCCTAATAGAGCTTTCCCTCTAGCGCTCAGAGCGGCCGTTTGCGGTACTGCACGTTCCCTGGAACGGTGTGTGCTCCGGACGGCGCGGCTCTGCTGACGATCCTCAAAGGTTACAGGCAGCAAACAGCAAGTATAGCTGGGCTCTCCTGTGGGTGCTGGTGGCCGCGGCAGGTGCAATCCTCTGGGGTTCCCTGGTGCACTGTGGGGCGGTGGTGTGCGGCTGTGTGGGGGTGCCCTCAACTTTTAGTATACATCTGTGTGTTACTAAGGGGGATTTGGGGGGAGAACGATGGCAGACTATACTGCTGAACCTGCTTGCTTGCTGGCTCAGACGCATCTGCGCAAAGGGCCCTTTTGGACCAGCTGCGGCGGTCTTTAGTGAATACACCCCGGGCAGATGTCACCCAACAGGCCCCCAAGAAGCGTCCCTCGGAGGAAGGGATCAAGGGACGGCGGTTTTCCACCATTATCGCTGGAATTCGCACTATGCTGCGACTTAGCCAGGATAACGAATCGCAGACTTCTGCGTATGTGTGTGGGGTCCTCCAGGCCCCATAGGGCCCCCAAGGCTTACCCCTATGATCAAATTTTTTGATCACTTTAGTTATCATGAATGGCAGCGTCCACAGCATTCCTTTTCGCGGCAGCACAGTGGTGTAGTGGAGCACTTGCGCCTGACAGCAAAATGCTTGCTGGCTCGGATCCTAGCCATGACCTCCCTGCCTGGGGTTTGCATGTTCTCCCTGTGCCTGTGTGGGTTTCCTCCCGGTGCTCCGGTTTCCTCACACACTTCGAGAGCATAGGTCAAAACAGTTCGCTGCTCGCTATCCCTTTGAGGAAAGCTTTTTTTTTAAAAAAAAACGGAAGTCGTCTGTGGTGGTCCCGCTGATAGCGCGCCTTAATAAGGCGACAACCATTCCTCTGGAAGGGGTTCCTTCCTTCAAGGACCCCGCTGACTAAAAGACAGAGGCACTGTTAAAGTCGCTCTTCCTGGTGGCAGGCTCTGCTCTGCGGCCAGCCCTGACGTCCGCCATGGCGACGCAATATCTGTCTGAGCGTATGGCGGAGCTCCAGAATGTTCTGCACTGCGGCTGCCTAATGGATACGCCGCAGAGGGCTGAATTTTTGCTCCAAGGTTTCAAGTACCTTGGTGATGCGGCCGTTGGTTTACTGCCTATGTTATCCAGGATAGCGGCGTTGCCGTATCCTCAGACGGGCACTCTGGTTGCGTTTTGGTCCGGTGACCATGCTTCCAAAAAAGTTCTCGTAGACCTTCCTTTTCAGGGTGGACGTCTATTCGGTCCACAGCTGGGTGAGATCATTAAGGATTTCACAGGAGGTAAGTGCACCTTCCTCCCAGAGCCCCAGAGGCGTGAGTTTCACCGTAGACAGGGGCCCCCTACTTGGGGTCAGAAGAGGTTCTTTCGCGCCCCGGCGCGGCTGGGAAAGGGACCCGTCGCAGTGAGGTCGCTGCAGGGGCCGGGTACCGGCAGTGGCAGCGCAAAACCGAAAAGGCGGAGGACAAACCTCAGCCTGACAGGTTGCCCCCACCCAGGCTTCGGGTGGGGGGACATTTTCTGAGTTCAACACTCTGCCCCCAGTTAGGTTCTTCCCTTCGACCTTAGGGCTCCCGCAGGCAAGCACTCTCGAACCGAGGGGTGAGCGTGCCAGTGCATCCAGCGAGTTTTCGAGGTTTTTTACTCAAATCTGTTCATGGTCCCCAAAAAAGGGGGGGGATCCGGCCAGTACTGGACCTGAAGGCCCTGACCTGGTATGTTAGGAAGCAAAAATTCCGTATGGAATCTATCCGCTCGGTTGTGGCCGCCCTCCATCAGGGGGAATTTCTGGCGTCTCTGGACATCGGGGATGCGTGCCTCCATGTACCTATTTGTCCATGGCATCAGCGTTTCCTTCGCTTTGCAGTAGGAGACCTCCATTATCAATTTGTGGCACTCCCTTTCGGTCTAGCCTCAGCCCCTCGAGTTTTCACAAAACCGGTATTGGCGTGGCTGCGACAGAGAGGCATTGCGGTAGTAGCCTACCTAGACGACCTGCTCCTGCGAGCGGAGTCCACCTCAGCTCTGGAAGAGCACAATGACTCGCTGCAGGACTTTAGCTGGTTGCTCTAACTGCAGAAGTCGAAGGTGTCTCCACCCCATCGCCTGGAGTATCTGGGCCTGATTCTGGACTCAGAGCAGGCAAGGTTTTCCTTCCTCCAGCCATGTTGTTGTCACTGCAGTCCGCCGTGCGAACCCTCCTGTTGCACAGTCAGTCTTCATTACGATTCTGTATGCGGGTGCTGGGGCTCATGGTCTCGACTTTCAAGGCAATACCATATGCCCAGAGTCACACTCGTCTTCTTCGGCGAGCAATCCTGGCTCGGTGGGACAGGTGCCCTCGGTCCTTGGACCTTCTGATCCGCCTGAGCTCCCGAACCAGGGGTTCTCTGACCTGGTGGATTCAGAACTCGGAGTTGGTTCAGGGGAAGTCGTTCCTGCCCCTTCAGTGGGTGATCATCACCGCCCAGGGCCGTTGGTAGGCACAGGAGGCTCGCCTCCCCATCATTGGCTGGAACTGAGAGTCATCAGATTGTGCCTGTCTCACTGGACAGTGAGGTTGAAGGGTCGTCCGATTCAAATTCAGTCAGACTATGCCACGGCAGTGGCATATGTGAACCATCAGGGCAGCACGAAGAGTCCAGCAGCTGCGGCGGAGGCAGCTCTCATACTGCGTTGGGCAGAACGTGACGTTCCGGCACTCTCCGCCACTTACATTCCAGGTGTGGAAAACTGGCAGGCGGCCTTTTTCAGTCGCCAGACGCTGGACCAGGGAGAGTGGTCTCCCCACCCGGAGGTTTTTAACCAGATTTGCCGCAGATGGGTCTCTTGGCGTCTCAGTTCAATCACAAGGTGAAGACCTTTGTGTCCAGAACGAAGGATCCATTGGCAGTGGCCACAGACATGCTGGTGGCCCCCTGGGGCCGTTATCGTCTTCTGTTTGGCTTCCCTCTGATAAAACTTCTACCGCGTTTGATACGCAGGATAGTGGCGGAGGGAATACCAATAATCCTGGTGGCTCCAGATTGGCCTCAGTGCACTTGGTACGCCGACGTGGTTCAAATGGTGGCAAACGCCCTCTGGCGGCTCCTGCTGCAAAACGATCTACTGTCTCAGGGGCCCATCTTGCACCCTGCCTTACCCTCGCTGGCTTCGACAGCCTGACTATTGAGTCCCAGGTGCTAAGAGATAGGAGTCGCTGACTCCATTTTCCCTACCTTGTTGAAGGCTCGCAAGTGTACTTCTCGCAAGATTTACCACTGCACCTGAGAGGCTTTTATAGCTTGGTGCGAGGCGGAGGGTCATAACCCTCGCTCTTATGTAGTGTTCAGGGTCCTGATTTTTTTGCAGCAGGACCTGAACAAAAAAAAAAAAAAAAAAATGGTTTTGAGTACTATCAAGGGCCGGCGATTGGCTCTGGCGATTCCTTTCCAGAGACCTTTGGCGTCGCACTCGTTGATTCGTACCTTTGTACAAGGTGTGCGACATGTGGCGCTTCGGGCGAAGGCCCAGTAGGAACTGATTCTGGTACTTTCTGTACCTCAGGAACCACCCTACGTAAATATCAGGGTGATTCCCTCACAACGGCGGTCGCAAAAGGTGGCTTTTTGGCTGCCGTCACTTCCGCCAGACGGGTTTCTGACTTGGCAGCACTATCGTGCAAGTCTTCCTGCCTGGTCCTGCATAAGGACAAGGCGGTCTTGCAACCCTTTCCTTCCTTCCTTCTGAAGGTGTTTTTTTTTCTTTTCACATTAATGAAGATCTGGTTCTTCATTCATTGTGCCCTCGTCCATCACATCCAAATAAAATTGAGTTGCATGCCTTGGACGTAGTGAGGGCCTTATGAATGTATTTAGCTGCTACAGCCTTTTTTCGGAAGGCTGATGCCTTATTTGTGCTGACAGGGGGTCTGCGCAAAGGTCTGGCGGCCTCGTCGGCTACTACTTTCGTTGGATTAGACAAACCGTGACCCACGCATATTCTGTTCGGGGCAAGGTCCCCCTTTTCGGTCACGGCTCATTATACCCGGGCTGTTAGTACTTCCTGGGCTTTTAGACACCAGGCCTCGGTGTCACAGGTGTGCAAGGCGGCCTCTTGGGCCTCGGCACACACTTTCTCTAAGTTTTATAGTTTTATGTGCTAGCATCTTCGGATGCTGCCTCTGGTCGCAAGGTTTTGCAGGCGGCAGTATAGGTGCGTCTGGCGCCTCCTTAGAGGTTCTGTTGGGTACAGTTGTTATTTTTTACCCACCCCTCTTTTTGACACAGCTTGGGGACATCCCCACACGTAATGAAGAGCTGCGTCTGTCAGTGAACGTAGGAGAAAAAGGTATTTTATTATAACTTACCGTAAAATCCTTTTCTCCGAGTTCACTGACAGACGCAGCACCCACCCCTCTGTGCTCTGTTTTCTGTACGGCTTGTGTACGAACTGCTGAGCTAGGCTATGGAGAGGGTTTATGTGGGAAGAGAGGATGGCCCCATGGGAGGGGCCATCTGTTTCTTTTCCCTGCCTAGTTAACTCCTAGTAGGACAAGCATAAACCCCACACGTAATGAAGAGCTGCGTCTGTCAGTGATCTCGGAGAAAAGGATTTTACGGAAAGTTTTAATAAAATCCCTTTTTGTAAGATACTGTACATCCAAATGGCGATGCAATCTGGCAATACTTGCAAAACAGTCTCGTAATATCAGCAAAACAGTATAAAATGTGAAACATATGCATCAAAGAA
The DNA here is from genome assembly GCA_018402905.1 of Glandirana rugosa. NCBI lineage: Eukaryota > Metazoa > Chordata > Amphibia > Anura > Ranidae > Glandirana > Glandirana rugosa. Next base: position 893,037 of record BLSH010443380.1, on the reverse strand, counting down.
GAGAAAACATTTGATATAGACATAAAAACGTCTTTATGAAACATACAACACAAGATAAATAGTACATTAAACAGTACAAAGTACATAGAAAATCATAGTACAAAGTAACACAGTCAAGAGATAGTTTTAATAGAATACCTGTATCCCATTTCACAGAAAATTGAGGCATTGAATCAGAAACAGTGTGGAAGATCCTTTCTGTCAACATTACAGCTTCCCCTCTATCCTTGATTTGGGAAAAGTGGATGGAAGGAGTCTTCCAGTTTAAGTAATTAGCCAGAGCATGGCAATGCATATAGTATGAATCAACTTTTCTGACATATAAGATGTGTTAAGGATTGGGGTGAATAATTGTAGAGATTTTGTGCTAGATGGGCTTCAATCTCTCACAGTTTAAGAAAATGGAAAGTAAGGAGCAACACCGAAAACAAACATTAGAGGTCTCTGGAAACAGTGTCTAATCTAGAAGGGATATAATAGCATCTGGTTAAGGCCTCCAGTGCTGTTTCTCTGATTCAGAGTGAGCATTTGGCAGATTACAAATCCTAATGGACCATTCTTCCAATGAGTATTGTTCCCCATATTCCTGTTCACAGTGTAACATACAGTATATGGTAATTTATGGGGAGTAGGGTAAGCCAGCAAAAGGACATATACAGAGGAAATAAGGGCTTTCCCTCTAAGGGGAGTCTTAAAAGTCTTAAAAACATGCTTGAAGGGAGTAGGGTTGAAAGGATTTGAACTCCTCTCTCTTCCCCTGTCAATCCACGATGGAGCAGTTAACGCCCATGGGACCCCAGAGCTCTTCCCTGAGCCATAAGAAAGTACACACGCACAGCTGTCTCTCAGGAAAAAGCTACTCTTTATTTCCCGGGTTCTTCTTTTATAGCTAGAAGAAAGTAGGAGTTACAGACGCCTTATAAGGGTCTTTACACTGGTTTCACTTTCGACACGTAATATCAGGGAAACAGAAACTCTAAAACGAAACTAGCTTCATGCATCTTTAAGGGGTCTTAGCATACATATATGTGTAATAGAAAGCATACATAATTATACAAAATGCAGACACTTAGGTTATACATATTCCTACAATCCCCTCTTAGGTCACGCATGTGACCTTATACCCTAGCTACTGGTTGGTACCTGGGACCATTAGTGTGTCTCTTGCCAGGGGGTTGATACCACATAGTTTTAGTGATGGTGGCGTCAATAAGTTTCTGTATAAAGCCTCGGATGCAGGGTATACAACAACCACACAGAGTTCTGGCACTAGGGTGTTGTGTGTGTGGTTTCTGTATTATCTTGGAGTAATGATCCATACTGCAGGAATACAGTCAGGGCCAGCAGGATTAGAAGGCAAAATGTCTTCCCAGAAGTCTGTGGCGCAATAAGCGAAGTCATCTTTTTCAGAGACTTTTCCACATATTTCACTTGCTGTTCGAGGACTTATACCACCTGTTTCGCCTCTCTTGTCTTTATCTTTCTTCTTGGGTGCTTGGTTCTCCCTCTTCACACGACTGGCATGGATCCAGGACTGTGAGCTTTCCACCAGTATAGCTGTCCTGGTCACCACGATCACCTTCGTGGGAGGTCCAAACGGGTATTCTTGCTTCTTATTTCGCTTCAAATGTTAGGCCACCACAGTATCTCCCACCTGGAAAGAATGGGTTTGTTCCTGTGAAGAAAACGGAGATGTGCGAGCAACATTTCTTTCAACTTTGTCCAGAGTTTCAATAAGTTTTCTCACATATTCCTCCTGGATTAGATCTAGGTCCCCTCTTTCTACCATAAGTGGCTGTCTGGCCCATGGAGTGGGGAATGGCCTACCCATTAAAACCTCAAAAGGGGAATAACCTCTCTTCTTGGAGGGGGTCATTCTTACCTCGGCCAGAACTGCCGGGAGGACCTTCTTCCAATTTGCATACGTACTTCCAGTTGCCTTCCTTATGGTATCCTTGAGAGTCCCATTCATCCTTTCTACTATACCTGAACTTTGGGGGTGATAAGGTATGTGAAACTTCCAGTCAATTTTAAGAGTCCTTACCAGATCTTGGCAGACCTTGGCCACAAATGCAGGGCCATTGTTTGAGTTAATCTGGAGCGGACATCCCCACCTGGGAATAATCTCTTGTGTAAGAATTTTTCCAACTGTTTGGTCATCTTCTTTTGTGGTTACAAAGACCTCAGGCCATTGTCAAAACATATCCACGATCACCAAAAGGTACTCCTGTCTCTTACCCACCTTTGGAAAGTCTATCTGTAGGTGAGTGAACGCTGTTGTTGGGTATATCAGGTGTTCATGTTTTGCCCTTTGTGGGTTGTTGGGGTTGTTTCTGATACATGTGATTCATCTGGAGACATATGCCTTGACAAGAGAGGGGAGGCCTGGAATATATTCACATGTAGTCTGCCATCCCCTATGTCCCACCCCATGGTACTGTGAAATAAAGAGTGGCGCACTGGCAACAGGAATGCATGGTCTCCCCTCTTGGCAGATAAGTCCAGAATTAGGGCTTATCTGCACACCTGCATTGTTCCAATCTCGGATATCTGTGTCCGTGACATATGTCTGCAAGTCTTGCTATGTTTGGTCTAGAAGTGGCATTTCTAGCCTGTCTTGGAGACTTGTCCTGATGGATGAGATCCAAACAATCATGTTGTGGGACAATCACATCCTGTTCTCCTTTTAATCCTAACAAAACATTGAGGATTGGGGCTGGGCCTGAGGTAGGAGAAGCATATCTTATCTTTAGCTTAGAGTTGGAGAGCAGTATGACCTTATAACCACTTAGCCTTTGGGCCGACATATGTTGGGTGTGCATATTTTTCAACAGAATGGACACATTATGTGTGGCGTGTAAAGTGGTATAATGTCCCAGAGTGAATGATGTAGCCATTTCCACCACCATTGCACAGGATGCTAAAGCTCAGAGACACGCAGGCATGCCTTGAACCTGTACTGGAACCATCTTTGAGAAAAAAGCAACAGGACGGATCTTGCCTCCATGTTCCTGAGCTAGGACTCCCGTCATGGTTTTACAGTTGTCCCTGGCAAATAAATGGAACATCTTGCCATAATCAGGCAGGCCTAGACTAGGGGCCGTTACCATAGCACTTTTCAAATACACAAAAGCATTACACATTTCCTCTGACCAGTCAATTTCTTTCTAGACACTTTGTGACCACTTTCAAATAACCTGTTTATAACATCCACACTGTCCTCCTGTCCAGCTGCCTGATTTCAACTACAGAGGATGAGGTACTGTAGTAGGACCGAACCATGACGTGAAGTCCAGGACCTCATTGTGGCCTGGAGAGTCCACATAGCCCTGGGGCATTCTACACCATGTAAGTTGGCGATTCTTTAAACAAAAGCAAAGATTGGCTGTGTCTCCTTATCCACAGGGACGAAAAAAAACATTTGCCAGATCAATCACTGTAAAACACTCTGCATCGGATGGAATGGAGGACAGGTGTGATGGCACATCTGGCACCATTAAGGCAATGGGGACCACAAGTTAATTTATGGCTCTCAGATCCTGTACAAATCTGTAGCTGCCATCTAGTTTCTTCACTGGATTAATTGGGGTATTATAGGGAGAAAATGTGTCTTCCAAAATACCTCTTTCAAGAAAGTTTTACCATCAGGGCAATACCTTCCTCCTTTTCTTTTGATAAAGGGTACTGTTTATGGTACACAGGTTTTGTCCATGCCTTAAGAGTGGCCTTGTAGGGGGTACAGGAAATGAGGCCAGCATCAAAAGAATTTTCTGCCCATACTCTGTCCTACCTGGAGGTGAGCAGTGGGTGTCTGCCACAATCATGGTTAGGAGAGAAATTATTGGGACCTTTGGTGGATTGCACTACAAACCCACCCTTCTTTGTGGTTTTGATATTAATGTTTACATAAATAAATGACATATTAACAATTATGCTGATGCAAGCTGTCAATGTGTGCTGTTATTTTCATCTTTAGTTCTTGGACATCGAACCATATCAAACAGGTGGATTGATGCTTTCTTTTTTTTAGCACGATCTAGAAACTAAACAAAATGAAATATCTTAGTGAATTATTACATTTCCCTCCTAGAAATAAACAACTAGTTAGCAATAAACACATATTAAGCACAAAATACATAACATATGGCCATGTTGTTTAACCACTTCAATACCGGGCACTTAGAACACTTCCTGCCCAGACCAATTTTCAGCTTTCAGTGCTGTTGCGATTCGAATGAGAATTGCGCGGTCGTGCGACGCTGTACATATACATGGGGTAGTAGTTACGTTGGAATAGTCACGGTGGAGTAGTCACGGTTAGACATGACGGAGTAGTCACGGGCAGTCACATCGGAGTAGTCACGGGTAGTCACATCGGTGTAGTCACGGGTAGTCACTTCCTCTTTTACATGAAATATGTTTAAAAACACTGTCTTTGTTTCTTTTACAAAAAAAAAAAAGTTTTAAAAACCAGAAAAAAACAAATATCGTCACTAGTCTTTACTGCGTCTCCGCTAGTTTATGGTGGTTTTCTTTCGAGATAAACACCCTTTTTTTACTATTTTTAAAACAAACCCATGTCGCAGCGTGCTGGCGCGTTAAGAGTAAGCTTAGCGTTGTCGTGACTTTCGACTTTTAACCAGACCCGTCCTTCACAAGATTCACGGGCCATAACTTCACCAATTTGTTGTACCGGTATACA
>BLSH010443380.1:843128-858465 GCA_018402905.1 Glandirana rugosa | reverse complement strand
CACAGACATATATGTCCCCCACAATGACCGGACTAGTGGTCCACTTTTGTCTCCCCCCTTTTCATATCCCCGAACACAGTGAGCGCGTTATCGCAGCCGCCGTCGTATGACGGCGATTTGCGATAACGAGCCACTTTGCCGCCGTCAACCTGCGGTTGGCGGTCGGCAAGTGGTTAAGTTACACTAAAATTAGGATTTTACAGTTTGGTAAACGTTTGAAATAACTGAGCACGCATGAAATAAATGTAAACTTTTTTTCAAAAATAAAATTCTGTTTTGTAGAAAGTGTGAATTTGAATCCCTCTCAAAATCACTCTTTTTTTCGTTTAGCATAGTCTTTTGTCTAAAATGTGCTGCATGTTAGATAGTGGAGCGATGATTAAAGTGGTATTAAACCCAAAACTAAAATGTAATATATTGCAGCTTACCAATTATTAGATGTTGTGGCTGCATTCATTTTCTTTTTTTATACTTTTCCCCCCTCTGTTTTCACCTGGTGATCAGGCCAGTAACACCCCCTGTATATACAGACACCTCTCTGGATGAATGAGCACAAGGGGCAGATTTGGACAGCAGCATTGTCAGTCTGGAGGAGGGGAGTGTTAGAAGTGCTAGAAGATGTAAGATACAGTAACAAATTGAAGCTAAACTACAGCTAAAACTTAAATCAGTTACAGCAAAGTTTTTTCTTTTTCCTTTTGGGATAAAGGTTTTTGCATAAATAAAAGCTGATCATTTTAAGTAGCCCTGCCAGTGTTAAATGGTTTGTCTCATCCCTATAATTGCAACAGAGCTTTTCTGTTCAAAAACAACAGACTTCCTGGTGAGTCACCAGATTAAAATAGAAGAAAGAAACAAATACAACCATCACATCTAAGAATTGGTAAGCTGTAAAATAATGTTTGCTTTTGTGTTTATTACTTCTTTAATGACGATCTGGAATGCTGTAAAGACTAAAAGGCATAACTTAAATTTCTTTAGCGTTTAGTGAGAACAAGAAAAATGGTCTTCCACTCTTGCCCTTCACAAAAATGTTGTCCACCAACCTTAGGCATAGTTTTTTCCTGTTCAAGTCATTAATTTTCTGTGCAGAAAATATACCTTTGCTCAGTGGGAACATAAACCCTGCTGCATGTTGCTGCGAACACATGTTCCTGTGTATGTAAGGTAAAGGAACCAGTGTCAAACATATGGGACAAAGAATCCTAGCACACATACAATCACTTTAACCACTTCCACACTGCCTACCGTATATTCACGGCGGCAGTGTGGACGTGTCCAGCGAATCGCCGTAAAAAAGCGGCGATCTGAGGGTGGCCGCTAGGGGGCGCGCGCACACCCGCGTTCTCCTGACGAGTGTGCCCGTGGCTCGGGCAGACCCGATGTCCGCCGGCGAGCCGTGTTGAGCGGCCACAGCCAAAGAATGGGGAACCGCCGTGTTAACATCAGCGGTTCCCCGTTCTTTGGCTGTGGCCGCTCATTTAATAGGGGCATAGGAGATCTACTGATCCCTGTCACTGGGATCAGTTAGATCTCTTATGCCCATAGTAGCCCAGCCCCCCCACAGTTAGAACACACCCAGGGAACACAGTTAACCCCTTCACTACACCCTGCAGGTTAACCCCTTCAATGCCAGTGACATTTATACAGTAATCAGTGGACATTTAAATTTCTGATCGCTGTATAAATGTCATTGGTCCCAAAAAAGTTTCAAAATGGTCTGACATGTCCGCCCCAATATCGCAGTACCGCTAAAAATCGCCGCCATTACTAGTAAAAAATAAAAACCCCAGAAATGTATTCTCAACATCTGTAAACGCGGCCACTTTTGAGCAAACCAATCAATAAACGCTGATTGCGATTTTTTTTTTTTTTTTTTTTTACCAAAAATATGAGTATATAGTGTATAGCGGTGGTCAGAGATGACGCAGAGGCAATCAAATACCACCAAAAGAAAGCTCTATTTGTGGGGAAAAAAAGGACACAAATTTTATTTGGGTACAAAGTCGCACGACTGCGTAATTGTCAGTTAAAATAACGCAGTGCTGAATCGCAAAAAGTGCTCTGGTCCTAACCTGGGAAATCCTTCCGGGGCTGAAGTGGTTAAAGTGGCTGTGTTCAGATTTGGGATTGTAGTGATTTAAGACAGTAGTACCATACTGCCCTACTGAATATCCTAGAAAGGCAGTATATTAATAGCCTAATTGGAGATGAGTTCTGTTCAGGAGTTAGATTTTACTTTAATTACTCAAGCATTAATTTCTTTGATTTGTGTGATATTAGTTATGTTTATTTTAGTAGAAAAGTAAACCTTTTTTTCAAGTCCGAGAACATTTAGGAACATTCTTAAAGTGTGTGCCTGGTAATAACAAACAACCTACCATTTCTAATTATATCTTTATTGTTAGCATAAATGGTTGTATAGTTAATTATCTCCTTCTGACTTTACCGATCCACATTGCAATTTTCTGCCAAGATAATGGCAATAAGGAAACCAAGGAACATTCCAAGGGATGAAAGGCTAAATATCTATAAAGGCCAGTGTTAGACAAAGCCTATAAACATTAACATCAACTCATTATCTTCCCAGTATAAAAGCTGTGCTCAGTTTTTCATGGGTTATCTTTTGCAAGTATCACTTTTGAAAAAATTACTTTAAGTTTAATTTTTTTTCCATTCATTTTGCATTAACAAAACACATATGATTACTCATTCTTTGATCTGAGATATTGATCTCTGTAGACTTGGCTTTAAGAAGGATTGCTTGTGCCTGGTATATACTTCTGTTACTTATGGTAGAATGTTTTTATATGGTTGGATTGGTTCAGAAAATAATGTGCTGGTTTCTGAAACGTTGGTATAATCAGTGCAGTACAGTAGATTGACCAGTTAAAAGACCTACTGTTAAATGAAAATGGGAACAAATTTGGAAGCGAACTGCTCCCTAAGGTAAAGTAACTTTCAGTGCTTGTGTACTGAATTGCTAAAGCTTGTTATGATTTTTGTAGATGTTGATAGCAGGTCATGGCACAGGGCAGCCATTACTTTGATAGTAGCATGTTTTAATCATTATTTTTTCAGGCCATTGGGTATAATTGCATATTCCTTCTGCTGTAACTTCCCACCCTACAGCTTAACAAGTATATGCCTTATGCCAAATGTCTTTATATTCTTTCATCACAAATAATGTGCTGCAGAAAATAACTAGTAAAAATGTTAAAGTAGTAATAAACACTCAGTATTTAATAGCTTAACTCATTGCACACAATAAAATAAGCGTTCCCCAGCAATCTATGTGTCATAATTCCTACCTGAGCACTCCGTTTGCAACTTTCAGTGCTGCTGGCTCTTGTTCTCTCGGTGCTTCTTCCTTGAACTTCTGGTCTCTAGAGCAGTTAACAGTGGACAGTGGAGTCTTTAGTTAGTCTGTTAGCTTGGAAATATAGAGAGGGGAGGATATATTGGCTTAGCCACGGGGCTATGTGTTTCTATTGATGCACATGGTGTTGGGAGACTAAACTCAATTCCCTGCATGCAAGAGTGGCTCCATATGATGCTGCCAAACAAACCACCCTGAAACAGGAATCCTGAGTCAGGGCAGTGAACCAGAAGGGATTGAAGCCTCCTTGGGGGAGGGGGAGGTAGACCAATTCCACAGCTCAAACCAGTAGGGAGAGTGATAAGTGAGTATATGATGGAAAAGCCTGCGTCAGAGAGTTTGGGTAGTAAAGCCCAGGCAAGCAAAATAGTCCATTCAGGAAATAGTGGAATTAGTGCAATCTAGTATAGTGGATGGATGCTTGTGCCTTCAGGAGTCGACTAGGGCAAAGTCAGTGAGTAGACCACTACATATGGTTTGTGACTAATGGCAGTTGGAGAGTTTTGGGGACCTGATCTGTCTAGGTTCCTATTAAGCATTGTGCTTAAATCGCCCAGCCAAATTGCATGGATTTTAGGGTGTTGTGCCATAAATGAGAACTCTTCACCAACCACGACAGAGTTGTAAGGAGGAGGAGCATAAAAGGCCAAAATCACCAAAATGTAACCAAAATAAATAGCTGGTTCAGCATGTATATATGAAACAAACCAAACAGCACTGGCCAGGGAAGCAATTTGTAGGGAAGTGTCCCACTGGAGTCCACTGGTGGACTCCCGATGTAAAGCAGAGCTAACAGTAAGGCACATTGTGGCACAGTGATGTGACCACAAGATGAGGTCACTCATGAGTTAAGGGACTAATGTTTACAACACATGTGGCTCCAATTGAAGAATTAAAGATATAAACACAGTGCAATCAATGCAGGATTAAGTCCATCCAGGATTTGATGTGAAGGGTGAGTTCCAGGCACTGAAAAGAGGCAAGTGCATCCTTGGACACCCAACGTGTGTAACTCCTTGGGTGTGAGGAGAAAGAGGAGTAGTATGAGTCCCATAAGGGAACAGGTTGTAAATTGACAACTAGAGGATAGGAAGTGAGATTGAGCTTGGGCACTTAGAAACTTTTGCAGGTTTCAACAGCAGGTAAGGGACACAAGGAATAGCATAAGCAAGCAGTTGTACTCACAGCCTCCCTGATCTGGTGGTATCAATCCGCGAAAGCTCTGGAAGGCACCTTCTACCCAAGCCAGGTAGTAATGGCCTTGGAGTCATCAAGGAAGTAGACTCTTGTCTTTTCCTATCATTACAGGGGCGAGCAGGATGGAACATGGCGTATTTAATACTCTATACTCAAAGGTATGTTTGCTCAAAGAACCATTTCAGTTGATGCTGGACTTCAGTGGAGAAGGACACAATTTCACATTCTGAAAGGGAGTGTTGCTTTTCTCCCTTAATAGGCGAAGAACAGTGTCTCTGTAGTTGAGAAGTTTTGCAATGAAAGTGTGAGGGGGTGCTCCTGGAGGTGGCTGCCTGGGTGCCATGTAATGGACTTGCTCTACTATGAAGGAGGTCAAGAAGGTGTCTCTGCCGAAGGTGTAGATCAGCAGATTTTCCAGAACGGAAGCCAGGTCAGAGCCCTCAACACCCACTGGGGACAGATGAATCAAAGATTACTATGGTGCAGTCTGCTTTCCAGGTCCTCTTGTGTCTGTTTGAGTTAGTGTAGTTGCATGTGGTTGTTGAAGTCCTGAAGCGGTGGCATGGCATCTTCCAACTGCCTCAAGTGAATTTGTCTCTATGACTTTGTCCTGCAATTTATGGAGGTCTTGGTAAATTAAAGTAATATCTACCTACACCACTTTTATCTTTGAAATGAGTGTTGCCTGACAGGAGGATATAGCGTCCAGGACCTTCGCGGTGTCCACTGTCAGCTACTCTGGCTACAAAGAGGATGGTGCACAATCTCCCTGCGGTTCCATTTTCTGCCCCCAAAACGTATCAAGCTTTGCGCTAGAGTCCCCTACCTTTTGAGGGAGAGACATGATGGGCTAGGCTTTAAATCCCCAGAATAGGAAGCAGAGAGGATGATCAAGCGCATTACTCCATGTTGCTTCAGGGCACGCCCACCCCCACATAATATAACATAATTTTAGTTTTTCAGCTAACCTAGTCAAGTAAAAAAAGTATACATATTTAACAGTACTCCAATTAACTTGTAATAGATTTATTTGTTTTTGATTGTTGTGTAGTGTAAAAAAGACATTAGACAGTTTTTGACAAGTCCTTTATTTAAAAAAAATAAAGCAAAAAAAATAAATATCCGCAATGCCATCGCCAACCCGAAAAAAGAAAAAAAAATCTCCATTTGCACCAAAGGCTCCCGCTGTCTGCCAGCTCCGCCGCCTGACAGTTCTTAAATATGCCATTGGCCAGGGGCACACTGGGTCGATGGCGTCGCAAGGGGATGGGGTCACCCTTTTTTTTTTTCTTTTTTTTTTTCAGGTTGTTGGTGGCAGCAGCATACGTCGTGAATGACAATGGATCTACGCCAGGTGACATTTTTTTTTTTTTTTGAATAAAGGACTTGTCAAAACCTGTCTAATTTCTTTTTTTGCACTAAACATTTTTTTGTGAATGAGTAGGGGTACTATGTACCCCACACTCATTCACATAAGGAGGGGCTAGGATCTGGGGGCTCCCCTGTTAAAGGGGGCTTCTAGATTCCCCCCACCCATAGACCACCCACAACCACTGGCCAGGCTTATGGTGAATAGGCCCTTGTCCCCATCAACATGCAACATGCCCCAAAGCACCCTTCTCATGTTTGAGGGCATGAGACCTGGTATGGTTCAGGAGGGGAGACGGGGCACTCATTCCTGACCTGCTAGGCTGCATGCTCGGATAATGGTCCGGCATGGATTTGGGGGGACCCCATGCTGTTTCTTTAACATTTTTTAATTGTGTTTTTTTGCTTTCAGCTGTTAGTGGGCAATCTTGCTGACAGCTAATGACTCATCAGCTGTTAAGGACATGGCGTCAGCCGCCTGATCCTTAACAACCATGTTGTTTAGTGGTTGTTAGGGACGTGGGCAGCTGCCTGCTCCTTAACAATGCTTCTTGTTTAATGTTAATAAATACACCAGCTACTGCCGGGCATTAAATTACCACATGTGTTCACTACTAAAATACCGCATGACTTCATAAAATAACCCATGCAGGATTTTAGTAGTGTTTTTAGTGAATGCTAAAAACTTTTTGAAAAACGCTATGCAGTATCTTACAGCATAATTGGATGCGGTAAGATACCGCTTTGTGAATGGAGTCCATTAACACACAGTGCAGCTCAGCTCTGCCCACTCTCCCTTCTCACAGGATTTAACTGACAGCCAATGACTCCTGCTACTCTATGTAGTTTAGTAAGAGCAGGGAGAGGAGAGAGAAGACCTGCAGAACAGCACTGGATTGATAGAGGTAAGGTCCCTTTCATACATATGGACCATTCGTCTGTTTTTTTTTGTCCATCCATTGAAGGATGAAAAACACATCAATGCATCTCTATGGGAAAAACTGATGTAAATGGATGATCCAATTACATCTGCTTCCGTCAACATTCGTTTTTTTGGAATGGATCAAAGCCCCATTTTTCTTCTGTTAATAAAACCAGTCAAAAGAAAAACAGACAAAACGGTCTGTTTTTGCTTGAAAAAATGGCTGCAGGCCTCAAGTGATTAAGGACTCTAGCTGGAGGATGTAAAAACATACTGATGTAAAAATGGATGAAAAACTTCATCAGTTTTATCTTTGAAAAAATATGACTGAACTGATCAAAGGAAGGGTCCGCATGTGAGACAGGGGCTTAAGTGCTTTTGGGGTGCACAAGCGGCAAAACATTTTTTAACTTAATGCAGGGAATGCAAGAAGGTAAAAAAAGTTTTATCTTTAGAACCGTTTTAAATTACAAGTAACACTAGCCTCCTGTGCTTAGTATATTGTCCGGGTAATGTCTGTGCTTGAGTTCCCAGGCTTAAAGTGGTTAAAAAGCCTGAACTTTCTTTTTAACCTTAGGCCCCTTTCACACATGCAGACCATTTTCATCAGTTCAGTCATGTATTTTCAAAGAAAATGATGATGAAGTTCACATCAATTTTTTATCAGTTTTTAGGTCTGCCAGCTAGAGCCACTGGATTCCCAGAGCCATTATTCATGCAAAAATGGACCGTTTGTCAGTTTTTCATCCGATCCGTTTTTTAACGTAAGAAAAATAGGGCTTTGATCCTTTCCAAAAAACATATGTTGACGGAAGTGGAAGTAAACTGACGTAAATGGATGATCATCTGTTTACATCCATTTTTCATTGCATTGATGTCCATTTTTCATCCGTCAACGGATTGATGAAAAATGGACAAACGGTCCGCATGTGTGAGAAGGGGCCTAATGCATTCCTTACATTAAGGTAAACCTATAGGCATTAGTATCCCCCCTCACCACCCCTTTTTACTTACCTGAGCACTCATTCAATCCAGCGTTGTGCCTGTCTGCAGCTCTTCTCCTAGTCTCACAGAGCTTGCTGGGTCAGCGGAAACCATTGGCTCCCGCTGCTGTCAATCAAAGCCAGTGATGAGGCAGCAGGAGTGGGACCAAGTCCTGCTGTCTGTGTCTATAGACTCAGACAGCAAGGCTCAGGAGTAAGCCCCATAGTAAGCAGCTTTCTATTAGGACACTCGCTGGAGAGGAGGAGCCAATAAGCTCCAGCGGGAGACCCGAGAAGAGGAGGTTTGTCTTTTGTTATTTAAAAAAAAAAACATTTACCGTCGCTTCCAGCCCAGGCCTATTCTGGCATTCCTCTTCCTCTGTAAAAATCATATATTTTTTTTTTTTGCTTGAAAATTACTCAGAACCCCCAAACATTATATATATATATATATATATATTTTTAGCAGAGATCCTAGAGAATAAAATGGCGGTCATTGCAATTTTTTTTATGAAACTCCGTATTTGTGCAGTCATTTTTCAAAGGCAATTTTTTTGGAAACCAAAAAAAAACACTTTCATGAATTAAAAAAAAAACCCATTAAAGTTAGTAATACCTCAGGTGTGGTTACGTGTGGTTTGAATTTCAGTTACATATGCGGAAGCATACATATGTGTTCGCTTCTGAATGCGAACACGCTGACAAAAGAGATGTCCAACACTTGCTTTGGCCATGGCAGTAGATTACACGTTCTATGTTGAAATGTATTTTATATTACATTTTTTATGAAAGCAAGAGTAGGAGCACCTCAAAATTGGAACAAAACGTATATCTCCACAGCGAGATTTCAGAACCTACCTATAAAGTGTCACTTGTATATAAACTTCACCTTTAATGTTAAAATAGAGATTGCTTTGTGTAACCTGGTTATTAAAGTTCTGTATAGAAATAGCACATTGTTTGCCTGATCATGGCCACTGTAAAATTACTAGCATTCTGTACTTTCTTTTTAAAATATTTAAATTACATATTTATTTGCAGGTAAATAGCACTAGAGCCTGTTTTTGTTTGGAAGATTTAGCAATTCAAGTTTCTGACCACTTATAAAATGTGTTCATTGTGCTGCCCATTGTGTTTGATTGTCAATGCAACCCTCTTCTCCCACTCTTCACACACTGATAGCAACACCACAGGAGAAATGCTAGCACAGGCTTCCAGTATCCATAGTTTCAGGTGCTGCACATCTCGTATTTTCACAGCATATGTTTTTTTTATGGTTTTTATGGTCAGTAAAAACCAATACCGGGTGAGCTGCACCACCATTCCTCCAAAGCCGACTTGATGGCCAGCAATTCCCTATCACCGACATCATAGTTCCAGCAAGATGGTGCACCACCACATTATGGGTGTCAGGTCCGAGCATTCCTAGATGAACAGTTTCCTGGAAAGTGGATTGGTCGCCATGGGCCAGTTGAATGGCCCCCAAGGTCTCCTGATCTGACCCCCTTAGACTTTTATCTTTGGGGTCATCTGAAGGCAATTGTCTATGCTGTGAAGATACGAGATGTGCAGCACCTGAAACTACGAATACTGGAAGCCTGTGCTAGCATTTCTCCTGCGGTGTTGCTATCAGTGTGTGAAGAGTGGGAGAAGAGGGTTGCATTGACAATCCAACACAATGGGCAGCACATTGAACACATTTTATAAGTGGTCAGAAACTTGTAAATAACTCATGAAAGAATAAAGTTACGTTAAAACCAAGCACACCATTGTTTTTCTTGTGAAATTCCCAATAAGTTTGATGTGTCAAATGATCCTCTTCCTATTGAAAAAACAAAAGTTGGATTCAAAATGTCTGACTTCAAAATGGCCGCCATGGTCACCACCCATCTTGAAAAGTTTCCCCCCTCACATATACCAATGTGCCACAAACAGGAAGTTAATATCACCAACCATTCCCATTTTATTAAGGTGTATCCATATAAATGGCCCACCGTGTATTTTCTAACATAATACATATGCATAAGGTATAGGAACAAAGACAAATCTTCATTGTTCTCCTTTTAATAATATTCAGATGAATTCTGCTCTGTATAACCTCGCCAGATCTCACCGTATCATAAATTGTTAAACATTATGTTGTTTTACAATGGAAATTAAATGAATAAATGTATAGATAAATGCATGCAAGAAAAGTATTAGTCAAAATCGTATTAAAACATAGAGTTCCAGAAGTGACATCACAGGAGCAGGAAGACCTTTTACCATCTAAGGCACAGGTGTCAAACTGGCGGCCCTCCAGCTGTTGCGGAACTACAAATCCCATGAGGCATTGCAAGGCTGACAATTACAAGCATGACTCCCACAGGCAGAGGCATGATGGGACTTGTAGTTTTGCAACAGCTGGAGGGCCACCAGTTTGACACCCCTGATCTAAGGGATCAAGGATCCAGAAAATAAATGTAACACGTTGGAATAAATTTACCTATTGTGATGTGATTGCCATCTGGGTTTAATCTAAACAGATTTTTCAAGTTGGTCCATGTACTCCACACTTGAGGTAAATTAGATTGAACATTATTGCATACACATGCTGCACCCTTAACCCCATTAACAAAGAAACATTAAAACTATGCAAAATCACTTAAGTTACATATAAAAAATGCCAATAAATGTAGAAGTACTCACTTGTATATATTAGTATTTGACAATTATCTATTTTGTTTTGCATCCTATTGCTTTGTTAACTGTAAGCAGGAAATTGGAAGCCTATCTGTAACTGTTAGATTTCTTTAAATGCATGGGCATTGTGGTGTGCTGCAGTCCAAGTGCATTGACCACTACTGTATTAGTGTGTTGGTGTCCCATTTAAAATGAATGACTTCACAACCCACAACCATATGTGTGTTGCCATGCATACCTTGGTGTGTTTGGAGTGGGCCTTTCACAAACGGTTAATGTTGTAAGTGAATTTTAGCAAAGACCTAAGAAAATTGAGCTGCTACCTGGTAAAAAAAATGTGAGACATGGTCTAGCAGCAAAAGGTTGAAATATCAGGGTCCCTTTCCCTATCACTTGAGCATTATAGTATCATTAATCAGAGTAACAGCATGGATCAGAGTTGTCTTGTCATAGTAAATAATTGTTTCTGCATTTGATTATTACTGGTTTTAGCAATAATTTAAGACTTAAGCTGTGAAGGCAGGTGCAGACCGGCACAGAGCCCTCCTGTGGCAGATGATGCAAGTCTGAGAAGGAGGGTCGCACACTGCTGGTATCATCCACATTAAACTTTTATTGGAGACTGCTTAGACAGAACATGGTTCTGCCATGATGTTCTGTCTGACAAGTATCCAATAACGTTTCTTGTGGATGATGCCAGCAGTGTGTGAACTTCCATCTCTACTGGCATAGAATTGAATTATTCTCATAATAATCATAAGCAGATATCCAGAGCACCCCACCCCCTTACAACATATGTCACGACCCCCCACCATCAGAAATCAAAAGGTTCCCCAACCTCCCTTACATCACAGTACACCCCCCTTACCTTGTGCTGCTGCTGGGGATGTTGCTGGGGAGCAGAAAGTGCAGGGTCAGAGGAGGGCTAGATTCAACTGCTGGAATCTTCTGAATGCTGAGGCCAGGGGAGGTGGAGATGAGGGGGTTATGAAGCTGCACAAAGAGGAGCAGGATCTGTAGAAGGAGTTTTGTCTTCCTCTCTACTACTGACTGCTGAGACAAGGTGGGGGCAGAGACGAGGGGGTTCCGCAGCTGCAGGAGTGGTGCAAGGGCCACATTTAATGGCCTGGAAGGCCTTGTGGTTGCCACGTGACCTAAACTGTAAGGCTGTGGCCAAAAAAGGTCAAGACCAGGAAGAAACAATGATTTGGCAATCAGGTTTGCCTGTAGGCTCCCCATAGCTGATCTTTTTCCCAGGACTGATTAACAGAGTCTTTCTCTGTGCTGTGTCTGTGGGGAATGAGCAGGACTTTGTCATCTCATTTTAGACTTGGTCCATTGATGGCTGGCGATTGAATGAACTAAAGAATGGTGAACTCATAACTTGACTGCTAAGGGAAAAAAATTAAGAGGCAGCTGTAGCAGTAGAGAAGACACATATTCAGGGACTTAAGCAGCACAAGAGGTGGCACGCAGCAGGAGAGGGTGGAGCAAGTATAGATCAACAGAATGAATGAGTGGAAGCAGGAGATTCTTGGGTACTGCTTTTTTGGTACAGGCTCTCAGAAGAATAATGAGCAGCACTCTGTTGACCACCTGCCTTCACTAATGCTTCAGATCCCATGCAAATAGCAGATCTCACCCTGCAAGTTGGCAACTCCAAGACTACAAGAACAGAAGCAACGTCACATTTCAAGAAGTGCACCAGAATGCCTCATGAAGAATTCAAGGGAAACACGTGTTTTGGGTTTTTTTTGCAAAGTACTGCATAGCCACAGTTTACCTTTTATAGATGTTTCCTATAAGACAGTAAATTTTCACGTTTTGATTATAAGAAGCGTGTATGGCTGAGTTTCCTCAAAGCAATGCCCAATTACAACTTTCTTTGTTTACCTGTGAATTTGCAACTTTTAGTCCCATAACCCAAATTAAACTCAATAAAGGGAGCTATACTTTGTTATGTAAATGATGGTCTTCAATTTATCTAAGACTGGTCAATTTTTGTGGTAAATATATAAAAAAGGACTCAGATGATTCTGATGCATGTGCAAATGTGTTTTATTATTTTAATGTCATCACACTTATTTCAAAATTGTTTAGATTATGTCAACAAACTGAAAAGTGAATGCTCTGAACTTTGTGCCAAAGTACTAGTTGAAAAGTGCTCTATTATATAAAAATGAATAAGAAATGAATGAGACTCACTACACGCAAGCTACCCTTACGGATGTCTACTCCACATCAATAGGAAGTGAATTCTAAAGGTTTACTAAAGCTTGCAATTAGATATAATTGCTGGAGATAAGCTTTATGGTTTAATTAACCACAATTTCAAATTATATTTGCTATTATGTGTGAGCACTACTAAATCTAGCCTTTATTATAGTTAACTGTTTCTGTAAGATAATCAACCTGTTTAAATTAATTTCACTGAAGGCAAGCAAATTGAAAAATAACAAGAAACAAACATGGCTTTAAATAAATATTTTACTAAATATTTATTGTTCACCTTTTTATTTACACTACCATATAGAGTTTTGTACAGCGCTTCAGATATTGTTAGCACTATATTTTAATAGGTAACTGGAACTTTTACTCTTACTGAAAAACATTCTGCTCCTTTGGGATAAAATGCATTCGGTATATGTGCCAACAATCCATTAAGGATTTTGACAGCTTGAGCCATCAAGAAAAACTGAGTGACAAAATTCGGACCTGACAGATTTCTGTGTTGGCAAAATGACATATCATTGCATATAGCTATACTTTAAAAATGAATAGATATCGTTCTGGAATGTCTGTTAAAAATTCAGTTAATAAGTGAGCTTGCTTAGTAATTGTAGATTGGCTTGATGTTTTGATAGATTGCCCCATGGCTTTACGTTACTTAATAAATACATCTTTATTAATCAACAACTGTCACTAAAGCACAGCTATTGTTTTTAATGGGCTTGTTCACACTACTCACACTACCTGCATTGCAGTAAAATACAGTGGCACACCGTTCAAGCATTAGTGCAGTTCTGTTGAGTAGCACCCCAGCACACATTCAGAATGCACCTGCACTGCATAAAAATGCAGTGTCAAGAAATGTTGATGGGTGAGACAACTAATTCATTCTGAATTGATGCAATAATGCAATGTCCCTCAACACACAAAAATGCACACTACAGTACAATTGCGTTCCACTATAAATGAGCCCAAACTCACTCTTTAAGTTGGTGTAAATTTTCTTCCCTTGTTAAAGTAGAACAAGAGAGATATGAGAAAAAATATACAGACTGCACTCCCATGTAGTGTCTGTTACTTCAGTGCCTCCTCATATAAAATCTGAAACTACTAGGAGAATGAAAGTTTATGTAATGTAGACATAAAAAATAAAACACAGCTGTCATATAAAATACTGCATTCCGATAACTGTGTGTGGTTACTAGAGCAGTAATAGTAATCCGGATATTTATTACATTTTTAATGTTAGATGCTTTTATTAATATTTTTCTTTGCATTCATTTACATGTGGCTCAATTTGTTCAGCAAACGTGACAGTGACTGAGATAAACTACAACCCTGCCAGTGGTTTCTGCAATGGTTACTCTTTATTTACTTTATTCCAAAAATATGCAGTACTCCAGAAAGGGTTCTAAATGCCAAGCTTTTCTCCATATGAACATGTGAGCCTTTTAGGGATCACAAAGGGGTTAATTTGTGCAGGAGGTGTATTAAGAGAAGGTTATGTTCTCTAAGTAGATCAGGGTTTCTCAACTAGGGTTCCTTCAGAGGTTGCTAGGGGTGCCTTGAGCATTGAGCAATTTCTGCTTCTCAGATAAGTTTCCACTGAAGCCATTGCTCTTTTCAGTTATCTGTAAGGAGGTAATTCTTCCCAATGGTGACAATTGTAAGGAGCATTCTTGCCATTCACCATCATACTAATGTATAAAGATTTGTAGATATAGTAAGAAGTAACCCTCAGTGGAGTACACTTGTCAAAACAATCAGGCCGCCTATAACATCCATGAGGATGCACTGATGATACAAGCAAGAGAACTTGGCCAAGCTTAACTTTTACAAGAGGCTTCATTTTGCTTCAGCAATGTTAGCTGTCTCTATATCAGAATTGAGTAACGTTTTGATATGCATTTTTCACTCAAGGTAACCTCAGCTTTTTTTTCCTTTTTTTTAATCATATGCACACTTACAACTGTCATACATGTATGTTGTAGATCTAGATGATCTTCTGATTTTATATTTTTATTAATTTATTGTTCGTATTTAATGAAAGTTGTTTTCTACTAACTAGGTGTATTTTTTCATAAGTAATTGTAGAAATATTAATATATTGTTGTTAGCATTCTTGCTGTGCTCTAAAAAAAACAGTGTATAACATCTTAACAATTGGGGACCTTGGGGTACATTGTTTGCTCTAAACAACGTAGTCTGTGTGTCTAAGGCAGTGTTTCTCAACCTTTTTACCTTCAAGGAACCCCTGGCAAAAGTCTGAGATCTCGGGGAACCCCTGAATTTTTTTTTATATCTACAGCTCATGGAACATTGATGTGATCAGTGAGCTGTAGATATAACAAGAATCTGATGCTCAATTCTGGGCCAAACTTGAGATAAGCTGTGTACAGGGGGTCAGCAGGGCAGAGCACAGAGGATCCAGGAGGGAACAGTAAAGAGGGAGGGCAAGAGAGTATAGCGGGGGACATGTGTCGAATAGAGTTCAAACCGGGTCTTAACTCGTAGTCTAAGAACAATATAGATGTCGAGTGACTAGTGTAGTTACAAGGTACTCGACATCTATATTTT
>BLSH010443380.1:830167-842240 GCA_018402905.1 Glandirana rugosa | reverse complement strand
GCACCCAGACCGACAGCCGAACTCGCCACACAAGGATGGATATTAACCTGAGAGGACGGGGGAGGGGGGGGGACATGATAGGACAAGAGAGGACCGGGGAACATGATAGGATAAGGGCGGACCGGGAGGATATGATAGGACAAGGGAGGACCGGGGGACAAGAGAGGACATGATAGGACAAGAGAGGACCGGGGGGACATGATAAGACAAAAGAAAACCGCGGGACTTGATATGACAAGGGAGGACTGGGTGGTATTATAAAGGAGGACCATGGGGACTTGATATGACAAGAGAGGACCAGGGGAACATGAGAAGGGAGGACGGGGGGACTTGATATGACAAGGGGGGACCGGGAGGTATTGGTAAAGGAGGACCCGGGGGCAGGAGAGTCCAATTATAGGTAGGAACACACCGCTCAAGCCGACAGCCAGACCCACGCAGGTGCACGCCCCGGCTTGCCACCGCATTGCATGTAGACTCAAGAAATTTTATTCATCCAATAGCCATGTACAGGAAAGGAGGTAGACGCGTTTCACTTGTACACCACGAGCTTAACCACTTCCATACCGAGCCTGTTTTTTGGGTTCTGTGTTATGAGTTAAAAACAGGTATTTTTGCTATAAAATTACTTCGAACCCCCAAACATTATATTTTTTTTTCTAACACCCTATAGAATAACATGGCGGTCATTGCAAAACTTTGTCACAACGTATTTGCGCAGCGGTCTTCCAAGCCTGCATTTTTTTTAATAAATTCTGTTTTTTTAGTTAAAAAATAAGAAAACAGTAAAGTTAGGTCAATTTTTTTCCATATTGTGAAAGATAATGTTACGCCGAGTAAAATGATACCCAACATGTCATGCTTCAAAATTGCGTCCGCTCGCGGAATGGCGACAAACTTTGCAACTTAAAAATCTCTATTGGTGACGTTTAAAAAATTCTACAGGTTAGCAGTTTTGTGTTACAGAGGAGGTCTAGTGCTAGAATTGTTGCTCTTGCTCTAACAATCGCAGCGATACCTCACATGTATGCGTTCGCTTCTGCGCGCGAGCTCGGCGGGACGGAGCGCTTTAAATTTTTTTTTTGTTTTTTTAATTATTTATTTCCCTTTTTACTTTCTATTTTTTATTGTTCTTTAAAAAAAAAAAATTGAGATTTGGGTCAAAAAGTCCTCAGATCTCATATTTACACTAAAATGCAAAGAAAAAAAAAAAATCTGAAAAAAATGACAGCCCAAAAAAAAAAACCGGGCCCTTTAAGACCGTTGGGCGGACGTGATTTCTGATGTAATTTCCGCCCTGCCGTGTTATGGAGCCGAGTGAGCGGCTTCAGCCACACAGTCGGATCCCGGACACTGGGGGGAGAGGATCGGATCATCGCCGCCGGTGGGTCCGGTAAGCGGCGGAGATGACCGGAAAGCGGCGGGAGGGGGGGGCACCTCTCCCACCGCTGATAAAAGTGGTCTCGCAGCGAATCCGCCACTAAGACCACTTTTATCAGACGCAGAATCGTCTGAAGAAAAAAACGGTATCTGAATGGTGCCTTCAGCTGCAGGCACCATTCAGATATCACTTCTCAAAGGCAGGACGTCATAGTACGTCCACCCTTAGAGAAGTGGTTAATCATTACAATGATTAAGCTTGTGGTGTACAAGTGAAATGCGTGTACCTCCTTTCCTGTAAATGGCTATTTGATGAATACAATTTCCACTGGATGTGGATGGGGGAATCCTCATGTGTATGGCAGAATTCTCCCCACTGCACTATTGTATTCATATAGCACAGATACTTTCCCACCTTTAGAATACACTTAACAGCGCTACTGGCTAAAGCTGGCATCACTGATCGAGCGGGGAAAATCCAGCAGACTGGTTGTACAGAAGTCTATTGGTAGATGGACTTCTGTACAGCCAGCCTGACCATGCATGGATTTAAATTTGGCCGGTCCCTGCTAAACCAAGCCAAATTTTGATCCATGTATGGCTGGCTTAAGACTGCAGCAGCTGCTAGAGCCATGTCAGGTGGGTAATTCCACATTGGAAATACTTCCAGAATCACTCACTTCCTGGCCCATAACAGCATCTCATTATTGAGTGACTCCATAGCAAGATATGTGTCATAAGTTTTTATGATAAGTAATGCAAAATATCAAATAAATAGACCAATAGCAGAACTGTAAAAATTGCTCTGGCAGTTAAGAGGTACACATGTGTGAGAGCTGAAGTGGGGATAGTAGGAAGCTTTACTTTAGGCTTACATTATGGGTGGTATTATGTCTTTTATTTATATATATATATATATATATATATATACATACACACACACACACAGTATCTCGCAAAAGTGAGTACACCCCTCACATTTTTGGAAATATTTTATTATACCTTTTCATGTGACAACAATGAAGAAATTAGACTGACTGTTGTTTTTGGATCTCAAAACTGAAGAAATGACACTTTGCTACAATGTAAAGTAGTGAGTGTACAGCTTGTATGACAGTGTAAATTTGCTGTCCCCTCAAAATAACTCAGCACACAGCCATTAATGTCTAAACCGCTGACAACAAAAGTGAGTACACCCCTAAGTAAAGATGTCCAATTTGGGCCCAAAGTGTCAATATTTTGTGTGGCCACCATTATTTTTCAGCACTGCCTTAACCCTCTTGGGTATGGAGTTCACCAGAGCTTCACAGGTTGGCACTGGAGTCCTCCATGACGACATCACTGAGCTGGTGGAGGTTCGAGACCTTGCGCTCCTCCACCTTCCATTTGAGGATGCCCCACAGATGCTCAATAGGGTTTAGGTCTGGAGACATGCTCGGTCTGTCCATCACCTTTACCCTCAGCTTCTTTAGCATGCAGTGGTCGTCTTGGAGGTGTGTTTGGGGTCGTTATCATGTTAGAATACTGCCCTGCGGCCCAGTCTCCAAAGGGAGGGGATCATGCTCTGCTTCAGTATGTCACAGTACATGTTGGCATTTATGGTTACCTCAATGAACTGTAGCTCCCCAGTGCTGACAGTACTCATGCAGCCCCAGACCATGACACTCCCACCACCATGCTTTACTGTAGGCAAGACACTTGTCTTTGTACTCCTCACCTGGTTGCCGCCACAGACGCTTGACACCATCAGAACCAAATAAGTTTATCTTGGTCTCATCAGACCACAGGACATGGTTCCAATAATCCATGTCCTTAGTCTGCTTGTCTTCAGCAAACTGTTTGCGGGCTTTCTTGTGCATCATCTTTAGAAGAGGCTTCCTTCTGGGATCACAGCCATGCAGACCAATTTGATGCAGCGTGAGGCGTATAGTCTGAGCACTGACGGACTGAACCCCCCACCCCTTCAACCTCTGCAGCAATGCTGGCAGCACTCATACCTTTATTTCTTAACGACAACCTCTGGATATGGTGCTAAGCAAGTGCACTCGACCTCTTTGGTCGGCCACGGCGAGGCCTATTCTGAGTGGAACCTGTCCTGTTAAACCGCTGTATGGTCCAGTGACCAGTATGAGAGAGTGAGAGCGATAACACCAAATGTAACACACCTGCTCCCCATTCACACCTCAGACCTTGTTACACTAACGAGTCACATGACACTGGGGAGGGAAAATGGCTAATTGGGCCCAATTTGGACCTTTTCACTTAGGGGTGTACTCTCTTATGTTACCAGCGGTTTAGACATTAATGGCTGTGTGTTGAGTTATTTTGAGGGGACAGCAAATTTACACTGTTATACAAGCTGTTCACTCACTACTTTACATTGTAGCAAAGTGTAATTTATTCAGTGTTGTCACATGAAAAGATATAATAAAATATTTACAAAAATGTGAGGAGTGTGCTCACTTTTTTGAGATACTGTGTGTGTGTGTATATATATATATATATATATATATATATATATATATATGTACACACACACAGGGAGGAGGGCATGCAAGATACAGTAGGTGTGTTGCTTACGTTACATTATCTCAGGGCATATAATATATGTTCTATTCAGAGAGGTGTGACAGGTGCACTTTAATAAATTGTCCTGATAGCCACTAATTTTCCTTGGGCAGGAAGAAGAAGGAGAATTTGGAGACTCCTTAGATTTCCGTAGAGGAGGTGATGGCCAGCCCAGAAGATCTACGAGACCCACTCAGCAATTTTATCAGCCACCCAGGGCACGGAACTGACTGTTAAGGTAACATCATTTTGTTATGATTGCATGAAACACAAATGTGTGATTTTCTGATTCTGTGCTCTGATTTTGGTTACATTTTGTGTTAGTGTGGGAAAATTATACGGCTGTCATACACTGTAAAGTTAGTTTGCATATACGGTTACATTTTATACAGTGCACTGAATATATAAACATACTGTATATTATGCATTCATACAATTATTGTTAGTGCTCTTGTTTATTTTTATTTCTTAATTTTATTCTACAGGGCTTTTACTTGTTATTAAATATTTATATATTTTTCCCCTGTGTCCTACTGGGGAAATTGGCCTTAACTTCTTATCCCAAAGACACAACGGGAAACAAGAGGCAATCTCTCCAAAGTCAGAGACTTCAGTTCATAGACAGTTGTCAACATAACAGATGTCCCTATTGGAACACTGCCCTTCTAATTCTGTTCTGGTGACAGCTCAACATTTTGTCTTTCCCTTATTTTTCAATCCTGGTTACTATGATTGCTAAAATGAATGGGAGGGGTTACTCTCCCAAATGCTATCCATGTCACTGGTTACACAGACAGAAATAAAAACATTAAATAATAAAGAAAAAGAGGGTGCAGCAGCCTAGTGCATTATCCTTAGTAGGTTTATTGGTCAAATCAAAGCTAAAAACTGCTCACAAACGTGTCAGAAATAATCACTTGTCTTAGCCACCAATCCGTGGCACTCAATCCTGAAACCAACAGTCTCCGGATGGCAAAGGAGAGCATGTCAGGGCTGCTGCTAGCGGATGCGTTTCAAAGGCGTACCTTGAGTGCCACGGATTGGTAGCTAAGACCAGCGGTTATTTCCCACATGTTTGTGAGTCGTTTTTATCTTTGATTTTACCAATACACCTACTAAGGATAATGCATTAGGCTGGTGCACCCTCTTTTTTCTTATTATTTAGTGACTACTGGGATGTCCCCTATCCTGGAGGGCAGCAAGGCCGCAGAAATTATCCCTTGAGTGTTGACCACCCGGCATCACACTATTGCACAGAAGTATTTGTTTGCTGTTATCAAGAAATAAAAACATGACAGGGCTTTTGTCTCTTTCCCATTAAAATAATTGGACACTTTCGATACAATTTCTTAGTTGCACAGAATGGGACACAGGTTCTCTAATTATTACGAATGGGTTATATGCAGTTAACCTCAGGAGATTGAACAATGACAAAAAAAGATGGCTCCATGGACATTTTTTACTTTTTTAAATGACATAGAAAATAAAATATTTATTGAAAGACAACAAAAGAAGGCTTAGATTGCCCCCCCCCCCCCCAAAAAAAACGTTTTTGTCATCTAAAGTAATGACAAAGGCATCCATGAAAAAAACAGGTTTGTAATCAAAATGTAAGAAATGCTGTGGTACATAGGGGGCATACAAGCACAAGCGCTCAAAAAGATGTGTTTCAGATAATTTTACAGTTTTTAATAGTAACAACAGTTTGGTATACAAAGTTGAATGACTTCCTCACATTTTTTTTTTGTTTTTGTTTTTTCTTATTCATTTGAATGGCCCTCTGCTTGCTTCAGAGTCAAGGCAAGCAGAACGCAATGCACATTTACCGTTTATAAATGTGCAGAGCCTTTTACATATTTTTTAAAGCAAGAGTTTTGACCGCAATAGGGCCATATTGTCACTGAACTGAACCCTTTTAGTGTATTTTTTCATACTTCTCTTTTTTCCCTGCTTCGTTAATGAAGTTGCAATCCTGGCTTTACTTTACTTAGTAAATAAGTTATACTATAAGACCAATGGTTGTGGGACTTAATCAAATATTGGGGCTCTTCTGGGCATACGATTAGCGTGTGCAGATCACGTTGGCAAAATACTGTTTGCATGATCTGAGCATATAAGTTGTAAACTATATAGTTGCTTTACTAGGTTAGTTGATGCCTAGGCTAAGTGATGACTGCACCTGTTATAAATTAGTAAAACAGGCATTTCCAGCCACTTTGCTGTACTTACTGTATGTAATAACACATCTGAGTAAAATACGTTACTTTTCTATGCTAATATGTCATGTGAGTACATAAAAGCAACATTTAGTTGGCATTTGTTAAATGTCTCTTTAGAATTCATAGAACTAGATGACCTTGATAAGTGAAAAACATAATTTGCAAATGTTGACTTTGCCTGAATATTTGCAAGCTTGTTTGACCCTCACAGAATGTCATAATTCAGAAATCGAGGCAATCATTATTTCTGAATGATATGATTCTTTGCAGATTAGACAAATCAGCATTTACTTGTGTCAATCAAAACATTTGCAGTTTAGCCCAGCAGATTCCCTCATCACTGCTTGCATTGGATAATAAGATTACCTATTCTTTGCTTGTTTTCTGTTTTTTCCTTTCATTCATATTTTCATGTGTTTGTTTTTCAGATCTGCCATAAATTTCTTTCAAATGAATGGAATACTTCAGCGGTTTTCACAAAAGTGGTTTATTTTTCTAATGAATTGCCTTGCACTGTGGTGTGGATACATATTATGAGAAAGCCTAAACTGTTTGAGCTCTGGAGATGGGATTAACTACAGATGTGTCATCATCCAGCTACTAACCCATATAATTCTGAAGGAATGAAACATTTTTTGTTTTCATCAATAAAACCACAGTGCGCCTGATTCTTGTCTCGTGAATTCCATATATTTGTATTTTTACCATCTCAGTAAACAGCATAGGTAGTGGTACTCTGCCCAGAGTGTTAAACACAGTGTTATAAGCAACCATAAAACAATGTGTTACATTGTACAACATGAAATCAGCCTTCATTTGCTTTGTCTCAAACAGTATTGTGTCTGTATATATCTGTATATGAGGACATATCTTAGTCATTCGGGTAGCTAACTCAAAGCTATTCAAGTGGTACGCCAACCATTTTTCTTTAACCTCCTCCCGCCCGCGCCATAGCCGAATGACGGCTACAGCGCGGCTCTAAAATGCCGGGAGGACGTCAATAGACGTCCTCCCATTTGGCTTGTGCTGGGCGCGCTCTCGCGGACGCGAGCGGCACGTGCACGCGCCGCGCGCGCCCGCGGGAGCGTGCCCGCGTGTCGGGCGGACCCGATGTCCGCCGGAGACCCGCGATCTCCTTTCAGAGAGGAGGAATGGGACATGACAGATCTACTGATCCCTGTCACTGGGATCAGTTAGATCTGTCATGTCCCGACCAGCCCCACCCCCCCACAGTAAGAACACACCCAGGGAACATTTGTTAACCCCTTCACTGCCCCCTGCTGGTTAACCCCTTCACTGCCAATGACATTTATACAGTAATCAGTGGACATTTAAATTTCTGATCGCTGTATAAATGTCATTGGTCCCAAAAATGTGTCAAAAATGTCCGACATGTCCGCCGCAATATCGCAGTCCCGATAAAAATCGCAGATCGCCGCCATTACCAGTAAAAAAAAAATAAAAAATAAAAACGCCATAAATCAATGTCCATAGTTTGTAGGCGCTATAACTTTTGCGCAACCCAATCAATAAACGCTGATTGCGATTTTTTTTACCAAAAATATGTAGAAGAATATATATTGGCCAAAACTGATGAATAAATTCGTTTTTTTATTTTTGGATATTTATTATAGCAAAAAGTAAAAAATATTGGTTTTTTTTCAAAATTGTCGCTCTTTTTTTGTTTATAGCGGCGATCAGAAATGACGCAGAGGGGATCAAATACCACCAAAAGAAAGCTCTATTTGTGGGAAAAAAAGGACGCAAATTTTGTTTGGGTACAACTTCGCACGACCGCGCAATTGTCATTCAAAGAGCGACAGCGCTGAAAACTGAAAATTGGTTCGGGCAGGAGGGGGTTTAAGTGCCCAGTAAGGAAGTGGTTAATTTGTAGTCTGTGAAGAAGACGTTAGATTCTCCATCAGGTTTTTATTACGGTCTGTGTCCCTGTCGGGAAACACTTCTTATGCTGTTGACCACCAGGACATTGCTCTGAGCTGATTTTTCTGCTTTCCTTCTCTGAAATGCATGCATTCCCTGGAAAAACATAAATAAGGACTAGTACTTTTTTTTAAAACTTGTTTTAAGGACTAGTATATGGACAGGGCCTTTTTTTTACTGTAAAGTGTAAATTACACCTTTGCAGTAATATTTGAGGTACTCCTATGTCATGTGTTCATATTCACACAACATACCTAAAAATATGTATTTCTTACCTTTCCAAACATTTTAGAGTAGGCTTGTATATAGGACTTGAGAAATAGCTTCAATAATTTTTAGAATAGCTTGCAATGTACTAATAGGGGACATATTTATGGTTTAAAAGTGCATTAACATACAGTGTTACCACCCAAGCTTTGAGATCTTTAACTTTAATTATAACAAAAAGTGCAGTGCTAAAATAATGTTCGTTAATAGATAAACATAAAAAATCAGCTGATCTAAAGCACATGATCATTTATTAAACAGAAGTCTGGAAAACGTCCATGAGTAAAGTCCATGAGTGAAAGATAATCCTCTGTGAAGTGAGTATAAATAAAAAACACACAGGTGCTCAGGTGTGACAGCTCCCATCCACCAATGGCTAGACTGGCCTCTCACCTTAATGAACCGACCCTGACGGAACAACCAGCTGCTCAAACCCACATACAACTGCTCAGAGAAAATGCAACTTCTTGTCACAGGACGAACTCCACCATAAATAAAGAATCTAGTGCTCTCTGTCTAATAGATTTATTAATCACAGTAAACGTATATGTAAAACACTCACAAAACGAGCACTTGAGGCCAAGTGCAAGCGATCATAGACTGCTGTGTATGCAAACACACTCCTCCAAGATGGCCGCGGGTGACGTCAGACGTAACCCCTCCTTGATGTACGCGTTACGTCCCAGCACAGGGCGTGGACTTCTTCAGCAATGGGGATGGAGTAAGACGGTCACAGCTGCACAAGATAAGAGGAATGCATAGTAACCGTTGCTACAACGGCCAATACCCGGAAGAGACAACGGAACTCGTACAGGTTTTAGTCCATAATATAAAACGCTCAAAACATATTACAATTGCATTCAAAAGGAAAGGGGAGGGAGGAGACAGGGCAAGAACCCCTCATAGGCAAATCCTCCTCTTCTTGGTTTAATATATTTTTATTAAATTAAATTTAACAAAAAAAAAAATATATAGAGATATCATAACAACATAATTTCTCCCTATTAATGTTATCTCTGTCCGGTGCTCACCACCGTAAATATATGTTACAGCGCGAAACCTGCATTACCATACAGTGAGCTACTCGGAGTCGAGCATTAGTATATGCTTATTAATTGTTGTTAAAAAAAAAAAAGGGGGAAGGGGAAGAGAGGATGTCCGACGAAGAGGCTTCTCTTTTCTGTCTGTAAGTCCATATGTGCAGACCGAAAGCCAGAGGAGGTGTCAATAACTGCAAGGGCTCTCATCAGCGCCCTTGTGGTTCTTTTGAGAACTACAAGCTGTATGCATACCTACATACTGCTGGGGACCATACACCCATTATGCTTAATCAACAGCGTACATATTATTTGTTGCATTGGGCTGTTTGAACAGCAGAACTGTAGAACTACATTCTACATTATCAGAATATATTTAATGTTAGGCAAGTAGACCATTTTTAGCTCCAAACTGGCCTTATTATGTGCAGTCGAACGCATAACTATATTAAACAAAACTTTTTTCTGGGATGGGGTATTAAAGTGGTCCTTGCTGAGTTATTCTGCTAATGATTATTACCTGGCTGCCATGCTGACTTTCTGCTGTCAACACTTTGAGTCACAGTCCTGGAATAACATCTGGATCTGCATTCTAGTTCTAGGTCATTGAATCAAAGTATTAAAATAATATAGTATATGTGTTACATTTAAATTATTCAAGAATATATATACCTCATTGTTTTACTAGCGCTGAAGCGTTAGCTTTTGTTGCTATGAAAAGCTGCCGTAGACCACCATTACCCTTGTTATTTACTGCTTCTTAAACAGAACTATATGTGCCAAATGGCACATCTACCTACAGTCACAGAAATGTGTTTTTTCTCTCACGCATGTGCCATAATTCTCTGCGATGTACAGACAGGTCATGGCATCCAGCACAGGGTAAAATATGTCTTTAGTAAATGCTGTATTTTAATCGTACAGTACAGGGCACAGGCAACTTATTCACACATAAGGGGTTATAGGCTTGTACCTTCAGGTGATTGGACAACTGCAAGCTTTTGGGGACTTGTCCTTTTTAACCCTACCCCACTCCATGAGTCCTAATTTTTTTTCTACTGTCTGAAGGTGATGGACTTCTCCTTCACAGAGAAATCAGCTTCACTTGTTTTTTATTTTCTCTTTGTTATTTTCTTAGAATTCTTCAATCAACCCTCAATAACTTTTAATGCCTACACAGAAGCCGTGTATTCAGATCGATGCAACCTCGGTAGAACCTTGGAAACTGTACCTGGACCCCATGCTGTGCGAATGAAGTGTAATAATGCTTTGGGCACTGGATCCTGCGTGTCCTGCTCCCCTAGCGCTTGGTGCAATGCATTGAGTTGGCTGCAGGGTGCTATACTGGTCCAGGACCAAGGTCCACCACTATGGATCTCTGTTCCTAATGGCTGAGGGTATGCCCACTGTGATGGGCAAAGTCATGACTCTATGTAGTCCAGTATGGTGGACAGGTAAGATAGGGTCACCCTGCATCTCTGACCATTAATGTATAAATTCAGCTATGTGTGGAATGTATTCATTTCACATTGCAAACTTGGCACTGACATTTAACCACTCGGTTCTGTCTTAGGTGGATGACCAGGTGCTACATCACAGCCCTGATCACACACTTTATTGCCACTTCCACCTAGAGCCCTTATAAGGTACTCAGGCACTTCCTCCCATCCTTCCAATGAAGATTTGTTGCAGGAAAATTTGCACCTAGGTTATTATATACTCTTCCAAGTCACACTTACCCTGTCTCCCACTCTACTTTGTGAGTACCCCACAGGGGAATACCCTCACTTGTAGCTATGGCAGAAGATCAGGCGAAAAGGAGCCATTTCAGAACAGCAAACATTTGCTCTGCCGAAGCCCAGCAGAACATTCAACCTCAGTTTTAATATTGGTGTCAATATCTGATCCTAGCTCTATTTCAGGCATGCAACAAGCAACCTACTTGACAGATGTAGAACTTTGTCCATAAACAGCAGGGGTCGATGGCCCACTGGCCGCACCCGACCCACCGCTAAAACTCCAGCCCGTCAGTGCCTGTGATTAATTCATGGGTACCCAGCCCACGGACAAGTGGCTGTCAATGATGTTATTGGCAAAAGCGGCTGTGTGTTCTAATGCCATTGTCGATATATGTCTAAATTCGGCGCTTAGCTGACTCTTCTCTTCTCCTCCCCTCCTGACTGACGATATTCTCGGGCCCACCCGCTGCAATTGTCTGATGAGGAGAAGAGAGAAGCGGTGAGTCATCTGAGTGCTGAGCAGCGCTCTTATGAGGCATATAGCTGCAATTGTATTATAACACACAGACACTGAGTGAATAGTATAAATACTTTCTGTACCCCCTCCCCAGCCACCTCTGCACCCCCTCCCCAGCCACCTCTTTACCCCCTACACAGCCACCTCTGTACATCCTCCCCAACCACCTCTGTACCCCCTTTCTTTCACAGCCACCTCTGTACCCCCTTCCTCCACACAGCCACATCTATACCCCCCTCCACAGCCACCTCTGTACCCCCACCCTCTCCACAGCCACCTCTGTACCCCCTCCTCTCTACAGCCACCTCTGTACACCCTCCCCTCTACAGCCACCTCTGTACCCCCCTCCCCTCCACAGCCACCTCTGTACCCCCTGCCTTCTAGACATCTCTCCTCCCCCATGTC
>BLSH010443380.1:798349-808576 GCA_018402905.1 Glandirana rugosa | reverse complement strand
GTTTTCACATTATCCCCCAACTCTTTACTCTACACATTAAATACGAACATCTTGCGGACTTCCACGATCAAGTTACAACCCGGAGGCCCAACATTGAACTAGCACCTTCAGGCGTTCTACAAGCATAAATTACACATCTCATTTCTCAACCCCCTATTACACTTTTGAAGGTCCTGGAGCACCAGGACAATGGTATTGCCCACAAAATGACCCCTTTTTGGAAAGAAAACACCCCAACGTATAATCTATGAGGGATAATGAGTCTTTTGAACATGTCATTTTTTTCCAGTAGTTTTTGGAAAATGTGGGAAAAAAATGAAAACGCATTTTTTTACACAAAGTTGTCAATTTATATGATATTTCCAACGCATAGCATGTACATAGCAAAAATGACACCCCAAAATAGATTCTACTACTCCCCCCGAGTATGGCAATACCACATGTGTAAGACTTTTACACATGAAGCTGAAGAAAAGGAAGACCGCACTCCAATATTCAGAAAAAGCTTTGTGGTTTTAATGTGAACCATAGGTGAATAAAATGTCCAAGCAGATGATACAAAAAGCAGCAAAAGGTTTACGCGTGTCACGGATCTATGGTCCGCTTAGTCATAACTTCTTCCGGTCTTCCTTTTCTTCAGCTTCATATGGACTTGGATCAGCTGTTGTCCAGACCTGCACCTGATCTCCCCGAAAATCACTGACACCTCACACCTGGAGCGGGCTGCCCTCACCTCTCTGTTTAGTTAAGACTTTTACACAGTCTGGCCACATACAGAGGCCCAACATTGAACTAGCACCTTCAGGTGTTCTACAAGCACAAATTAAACATCTCATTTCTCAACACCCTATTACACTTTTGAAGGTCCTGGAGCTCCAGGACACCCCAAAATTGATTCTACTACTCCCCCCGAGTATGGCGATACCACATGTGTAAGACTTTTACACAGTCTGGCCACATACAGAGGCCCAACATTGAAGTATCACCTTCAGGCGTTCTACGAGCACAAATTACAGATCTCATTTCTCAACCATCTACCTATTACATTTTGAAGGTCCAGGAGCACCAGGACAATGGAATTGCCCACAAAATGACCCCAACGTATAATCTATGATGCATAATGAGTCTTTTGAACATATCATTTTTTTCCAGTAGTTTTTGGAAAATGTAGGAAAAAAATGAAAACGCTTTTTTTACACAAAGTTGTCCATTCATATGATATTTCCAACACATAGCATGTACATAGCAAAAATGACACCCCAAAATACATTCTGCTACTCTTCCTGAGTAAGGCGATGCCAAATGTGTGAGACTTTTACAGGTGATGTTTACTCATCATTACTGACAGGTGATTGACGATGGTCACTGATGGGTGACTGGTGGTGGTCACTGATGGGTGGCGGGTGACTGGCGGTGGTCACTGATGGGTGACAGGTGACTGGCGGTGGTCACTGATGGGTGATGGGTGACCGCCATGGTGGTCACTGATGGGTGACGGGTGTCTGGTGGTGGTCACTGATGGGTGACAGGTCATGGTCCCTGATGGGTGATGGGTGACTGGCGGTGGTCACTGATGGATGACGGGTGACAGCCCACGGGTGACTGGCAGTGGTCACTGATGGGTGACAGCCCATGGTCAGTGATGGGTGACAGGTGACAGGCCACGGTCAGTGTTGGAGAGACAGGCCACGGTCACTGATGCGTGGCGGTTGACACACCACGTTAACTGATGGGTGACACGCCATGGTCACTGACGGGTGACACGCCACGGTCAGTGACGGGTGACACGCCACGGTCACTGTCGGGTGCCACGCCACGGTCACTGACGGGTGACAGGTGACACGCCAGGTAACTGACGGGTGACACGCCACAGTCACTGATGGGTGACGGGTGACACGGTCACTGGCTGGGTGAGAAGCCACGGTCACTGACGGGTGACACGCCATGGTCACTGACAGGTGACACGCCACAGTCACTGACAGGCGACAAGTGACACGCCACAGTCACTGACGGGTGACACGCCATGGTCACTGATGGGTGATGGGTGACAGGCCACGGTCGCTGATGGGTGATGGGTGACACGCCACGTGACTGATGGGTGATGGGTGACAGGCCATGGTCCCTGATGAGGGACGGGTGACAGGCCATGGTCACTGACGGTGACGGGTGACAGGCCATGGTCACTGACGGGTAATGGGTGACAGGTGCACTTTATGATGACAGTCTGATGACAGGTACACTTTATATTGACAGGTACACTTTATGGGGGCAGATGGGGTGACTGTTGGGTGACAGGTGCATTGGGGGGGCAGGGGGGATGTGACAGGGTGTGCTTTTACTGTACAGATCAGTAACTCACTGATCCCAGCTCTTCTCTCTTCACACTGAAAACTGTGTGAGGAGAGAAGAGCTGGTAACAGCGAGTTACCACTCTGTTTACATTGGATGTGATCGGCTGTGAAGTAGATCACAGCCGATCACAAGATAACAGCTGCCGGCCGGCGGCTGATACCAGTGTCGGTGTCAGGCAGTGTTCCCTGGGAACACGCCGCCACCAACACGCATGCGCAGCGCGCTCCCGGTCGTGCGCCTGCGCAGTGCGAATGGGGGAAGTGCCGTTTGTGATCAGCCGTGACTTAGTCACGGCTGATCACATGGTAAACAGCCATGGCCAATGGCTGTTCACCCCCGTCGGTGACGCGGTGTGTCCTGGGGACACGGCGACACCGACAGAGCCGGGATGCGCACGCCTGATTGCGCGCAATCCTGGCATAAAGGGACGACGTCATATGACGTCATCCCAGAACGAGAGGCTTACCGCTCCGCCGTCATATGACGGTGGGTGGTAGGCAAGTGGTTAAAAAGTGGATTTGAAGAGAAAGGGTACAAACCCAAACATTTAGGTTTGTGATGGGTTTTCATGACCAGTACAGGGAGGTTGAGGCAATTTTCAGGAACCACTGGCACGTATTACTTATGGATAAACATTTGGGATCAGAGTCACCACGGGTTCCTAAATTCATATATCGGAAAGCACAAAATGTGGGAGATAGGATAGTGAAAAAAGTCTTGGACCCACCCAGCAGACCCCAAACTTTTTGGTATCAAAAAGGCTTTTTTGCCTGCCGGAGGTGCAAAGCGTGCAAAACAGTTACAAGGACGGTAAGAGGTAAAAATACTTTTACCTCTCCTGCTAATGGAAAGGAGTTTAAAATTCCTGAATTCATGACCTGTAACATGACCCATATAGTCTATGCATTGATGTGCCCATGTGGCCTACTTTATATAGGACGTACGAAAAGGGTATTGTAAGTTAGGATTGGCGAGCATATCACAAACATCAAATTAGGTTGTAAGGACCATAATGTGTCTTTACATTTTAAATTGTTTGACGTTTTGGGGTGTAGACAGAGTGAGCCCCGCATGGCGAGGGTCCAATCTGGTACGTGAACTCTCCAAACGTGAAGCCCGATGGATTTATGTTACAGACTCTTTGGTTCCCAAGGGGTTAAACGTTGATTTAGACTGTATTATTAGCGACTACTGAATTGATTGTTTTAATTTGTATTCCTAGTCTGATGAAAGTCAATTTTTATTTTTTCATTTTAAATTTTAATTAATTTTTTAACATTTGGAATATTTTTGAGATCATGTCACCTGTGTGTATAGATTGAGTATTATCTGAGAACTAACCCAAATTGTTATATATATTACAAAAAAGACGTTTGATGTTGGTCACTTTAATTAACTGTGGAACAGTTGTTTGTGCATCTAGGTCCCAGGGATGATTACAGGGGGCCGGTTGTCTCCAGTGGTTGCTTTTATTCTGGGCGATGTCGCAGATGTTTATTGGTCAAACACTCGCTTTGTGTATTATTTGAGCGATTAGTGGAGACATCCTGGTGCAGGGTCCTCTCATAGGAACAGATGTATACACGTGGGCTTGGTCGGGAGAAGACCAGCGTCACGATGAGTGGGAGGGTCCATGCAGAGCTTCTGTGTATAAAGTTGGTACGTTGCGCCGCTAGGCCACGCCCTCTGTGGAAGTCATAATGACGAAACGCGTCAGAGCGTGACCTAGTGGCGTACCAGAAGTGACATGTGCGGTTCACCAAGGAGGAAGTATTCAGCTGAACCTCGTTCGGTCTCCCGTTGCTGACTCCTGGATATGGTAATTACTGTTGATTTTAACTGCTGTGTGTTGTTCTATCTATTGTAATTGCGGTCTTAAGGGAAAATTGGGGACCAAAAAAGTTTATAGTGTTACGCTATGAGAGGTCTCTCTTTTGTTTTCACCCACTCATGCACGGAGGATTTGGGATGTAACACTTAGACAAGGAAGATATCACCATAAAGTGTCTGAAGGCGATTCACTTGCCTCATTGTGGTAAGTTCATCCTCTGAGGGGGTTCTCCCATGTGGTGCCGTGTGATGGTGGCTGGTGCACTATAAAATCTCCTAAAGCAAGACTCATGTTTAACCCTTGATGAACTGCCGCATTTTATGTACACCGGGAGTGGGTGTATAAATTGTAAGCACTGCTACAAATACTGTGACTGATGTTTTGTATTTTGATGCCTGTATCTTATGCTGGTATGCAGTGTTTGCCTTTTACCAGAGCTTTTCTTTCAAGCCAAAAGTTCTCTTTTGATCTTATTGACCAACAGAACATTCTTTCAATAATCTTCTGATTTAGAGTGCATCCCGAAAGTATTCACAGCGCTTCACTGTTTTCACATTTTGTTATGTTACAACCTTATTCTAAACTGGATTAAATTAATTATTTTCATCAGAATTCTACAAACAATACCCCATAATGACAATGTGAAAGAAGTTTGTTTGAAATCTTTGCAAATTTATTAAAAATAAAAAAATCATATGTGCATAAGTATTCACAGCCTTTGCCATGACACTCAAAATTGAGCTCCGGTGCATCCTGTTTCAACTGATCATCCTTGAGATGTTTCTACAACTTGATTGAAGGCCACCTGTGGTAAATTCAGTTGATTGGTCATGATTTGGAAAGGCACACACCTGTCTATATAAGGTCCCACAGTTAACAGTGCATGTCAGAGCATAAACCAAGCCATGAAGTACAAGGATTTGTCTGTAGACCTCAGAGACAGGATTGTATGATTGTATCGAGGCACAGATCTAGGGAAGGGTATTGAAAAATTTCTGCAGCATTGAAGGTCCCAATAAGCACAGTGGACTCCATCATCCGCAAATGGAAGAAGTTTGGAACCACCAGGACTCTTCCTAGAGTGGGCCACCTGGCCAAACTGAGTGATCGGTGGAGAAGGGCCTTAGTCAGGGAGGTGACCAAGAACCGATAGTCACTCTGACAATGCTCCAGCATTTCTCTATGAAGAGAGAACCTTCCAAAAGAACAACCATATCTGCAGCACTTCACCAATCAGGCCTGTATGGTAGAGTAGCCACTCCTCAGTAAAAGGCACATGACAGCCCACCTGGAGTTTGCCAAAAAGCACCTGAAGGACTCTCAGACCATAAGAAACAAAATTCTCTGGTTTGATGAAACAAAGATTGAACTCTTTTGCCTGAATGGCAAGCGTCATGTCTGGAGAAAACCAGGCACCGCTCATCACCTGGCCAATACCATCCCTACAAGGAAGCATGTTGGTGGCAGCATCATGCTGTGATGATGTTTTTCAGTGGCAGGAACTGGGAGACTAGTCAAGATTGAGGGAAAGATGAATTCAGCAATACACAGGGACATCCTTAATGAAAACCTTCTCCAGAGCACTCTGGATCTCAGACTGGGGTGAAGGATCATCTTCCATCCAGGAGAGCGACCCTAAGCACACAACCAAGATAGCAAAGGAGTGGCTACGGGACAACTCTGAATGTCCTTGAGTGGCCCAGACTTGAACCCGATTGAACATGGCTGTGCACTGACACTCGCCATCCAACCTGATAGAGTTTGAGAGGTCCTGCAACGAAAAATGGGAGAAACTGCCCAAAAATAGGTGTGCCAAGCTTGTATCATCATACTCAAAAAGACATGAGGCTGTAATTGGTGCCAAAGGTGCTTCAACAAAGTATTGAGTAAAGGCTGTGAATACTTATGTACATGAGATTTTTTATTTTTAATAAATTTGCAAATATTTCAAACAAACTTTTTCATGTTGTCATTACGGGGTATTTTTTGTAGAATTACAAAAATTACAAAAATAATGAATGTAATCAATTTTGGGATAAGACTGTGACATAACAAAATGTGGAAAAAGTGAAGTGCTGTGAATACTTTCCCGATGCACTGTATCCACATAGTATTTCTCAAATGCAAAAGAGGCCTTTAGCTTCTTAGTCATTAGCCTGGGGTGGACTCCAACTGCTTTAGAAATGGTTTTGTAACCTTTTTCAGACTTGTGAGCATCAATAAATATTTTTGTTAGATCATCAAAAATCTTCTTTTTTCAAGCTATTACACACTTCCACAAACCTCATTTAAAATCAGATTTGGATAGTAGAGACCTAGGTTTCTGTTCTTTAAATATGACTTCAACACTCAAACCTGATTATCTTCTAAGCTAAGAGTCATTCACATACTTTTGACAAACATAAATATGTAATTTCTCTTACGTTCACTGACAGACGCAGCCCTTCATTGACAAGTGGGGTCTATGCACATCCTACTAGGAGTAGACTAGCCAAACAGAAAAAAATCAAGCTGACCCCTCCCAGGGGGCCATCCTCACTCCAGCATATAACCCCCAGCTCTGCATAGCATATCAGTTTTTTTATGCCTAGTGCAAGGAGTTATACCTGGTTCCCTGGTGGGACCTGCGGTTCCCCAATTTTTTCTTCTTTTTGCTTTCTCAAGCTCTCTGATGAAGACTGCTATCAAGTAGCCGGCTGGGGCATAGAGGATATCTCGAATCCTGCAATTCCCCCAGCATGGCCGACCGATGCGAGCTACCTGTAACCTTAGCAGAGTCCGCCGCATCGTACCTGTTCCGTGTAGGAGGCTAGTGGGTGACCCCCACTTACGTCCAGTGACCGGGCTGTGCTCGCGTCCAGAGGCGCTTGGCCTGCAGCATCCCTCCCCACCTGATGGGAGGAAGGTCTGCTACCAGGTGGCTACCCGCTACGCCCGTCGGATTGGTGAGTGACCCCCTCTCTCCCCCCTGGGGAGGGGGGGGCTGGGCGTTTTTGCGGACTATGCCGGCCGGTGGAGGGTTCAGGGCTACCGGTCCCCTTTTTGTTTTGGTCTGTTTTTGCCCCCCTCCCCCCCTTCCCGCACTGCCCCCCCGCGCTAAAACCGCCATGCGGCGATCCGCCGCCATTTTGCGGCGGATCGCCACCATTTTGCCTTAGCCGCTGCCATTTTGTGGGCTATTTTGTCCTCTAGTGATTACTCGGCGGCCATTTTGCCGTAGTCACGGCCTGTGTGGAGCATGCCTTGGCATCTTGTGACCACTCGGTGGCCATTTTTGATGTGCCTGTTGAAGAAAACGTGCGGCTGGCGCCGTTTCTTCCTCTTTTCCTCTGAGACAGCGGTGAAGGCACAGTGGCGGTGAGGGCTCCTGACAGGTGGTCAAGCACTCCTACTGGGACGCAGCGCTTGAAGGGCAATTATTAAACAGCAAGTATAGCTGGCTCTCCCTGGGGAGTTGGTAGCGGTGGGTGCAGTCCTCCTGGGTATTCTCCCGGTTGTTTTGTGGGGCAGTGGTGGGGCTGCATTGTGGGGGTGTCAGGGCCTATTGGCCTAGCAAGTGTTCCGGTGGCACAATGGTGGCTGAACCTGCAGGTTCTTCTCCGGAGGGATCTGTGGAAGCGCAAGCTGCGCTGGGTCCTCTGGTTCCCCTGGATCAGTTAAAGTCCATATTGGGGGAGTTTTTCCCCCGGGGGGTGCCGAGCCATGCTAAGGGGGTGGCTAAAAAGTGTTCACCACCCATCTTCAGGGGAGGATTCTGAACCGGAAGGGGCCTCGGGGGTCACGGGGACCCCTATGGAGCTCTCAGATGGTGAACTGGAGCCCTCGGATGGTGAGGAAAACCAAGGGGCCTCAGTGGCGCACGAGAGGGCGCTGGTGGCCTCCCTGATCACCGATATCTGTGCGTCTCTGCGCCTGGACCAAGCCAGGGAGTCGCAGGAGACTGCCTACGTTTGTGGGTCCTTTAAGCCGTCTCGGTCCCGTAGGGCATATCCTTATGCTCAATTTTTTGACCAGTTGGTCTATAAGTAATGGCAGCGTCCGCAGAATTCCTTTTCATTGCCCAAACGTTTTGCTGTGCACTATCCCTTTGAGGACAGTTTTGTGCAGAAGTGGGCATCCCCCGCAGTGGACCCTCCGGTGGCTCGCCTGAATAAGGCGACGACTATCCCCTTGGAGGGGTCTCCCTCTTTTAAGGATCCGGCCGATAGATGGACGGAGGCGGTATCCAAGGCACTGTTCTTGGTGGTGGGGTCGGCCATGAGACCAGCTCTGGCATTGGCCATGGTGGCGCAATCACTTATGGAGTGTGCGACTGAATAGCACAATGAGTTGGGCTGCGGATGCTCGCCTGAAGCATCACAGTGGATGGACCATCTGATACAGGGTCTCTGGTACCTGTGTGACGCGGCCTTGGACCTGCTCCCCATGCTGTCTAAGATGTCTGTGTTTGCAGTCATTATCAGACGGGTGCTGTGGTTACGCTGTTGGTTGGGTAACCACGCATCCAAAAAGGACCTCACGGATCTTCCTTTTCAGGCTGGTCGGCTCTTTGGGGCACAACTGGATGAAATCTTTAAGGATTTCACTGAGGGGAAGAGTACCTTTCTTCCGGAGCCCAGAAGGCGGGAATTCCGCTGTAAGCAGGGCCCTGCATCTTCGGGCCAGAAGCGTTTTTTTTGTGCGCCCGGTGCAGCGGGCAAGGGCTCAAGGCACAGCAAGTCTGCCACGGGGTCCGGTAAGCGGCCTTGGCAGCGCAAGAACAAAAAGACGGAGGGAAAGTCCTCTTCCGCATGATGGGTTGCCCCCACCCGACTCTTAGGTGGGGGGCCGACTTCTGGGGTTCGCAGACAGGTGGACTGCCCGCATCTCCGACCTGTGGGTGCAGGAAATGGTGTCCTCCGGGTACAGGATAGAGTTCAGCACTCTACCCCCAGACAGGTTCTTCCCATCGAACTTGAGACTCCCTCAGGGGCGTCGAGAGGCTCTCCTAGGGGCTGTTCAGACACTCTCCGACCAAGGGGTAATTGTGCCGGTACCTCCGCTGGAAAGGTTCCGCGGCTTCTATTTAAATCTCTTTGTGGTACCCAAAAAGGGTGGGGTCAGGCCAGTTCTGGACCTAAAAGTGCTAAACCACTTCGTGAAGGCACGGAAATTCAGGATGGAATCTGTCCGTTTGGTCATGGCCGCTCTGCACCAAGGGGACTTCATGGCGTCTCTGGATATCAGGGATGCGTACCTCCATGTTCCCATTTGTCCCCGACACCAGCGCTTCCTGCGCTTTGCGGTGGGGGATCTACATTACCAATTTGTGGCACTTCCCTTCGGTCTGGCCTCGGCTCCTCGGGTATTCACCAAGCTGGTGGCTCCGGTGCTGGAGCTATTGAGGCAGAGAGGCATTGCAGTGGTAGCATACCTCGATGACTTACTCCTGAGAGCGGAGTCTGTTTCGGCCCTGGAGGAGAATGTGGCTATCACCATGGCCTCGTTGAAAGACTTCGGCTTGCTGATCAACCTGCAGAAGTCGACGTTGACCCCGTCCTGTCGACTGGAATATCTGGGTCTGATCCTGGACACAGAGCAGGCGAAGGTGTTCTTACCTCCAGCCAAGTTACTGACGCTGCAAGCAGCGGTGCGAACCCTGCTGTCACGCCAGTGGTCCTCCTTACGGTTCTGTATGCGGGTGTTGGGGCTCATGGTCTCGGCCTTCGAGGCGATACCTTACGCCCAGAGTCACACTTGGCTCTTACAGAGAGCGATTCTGTCCCTGGACCAGCTGATCAGATTGGATCATTAGACCAGGGGATCGTTGACCTGGTGGCTTTGGGCCCCGGCCCTAAAGTTGGGAAAGTCGTTTCTCCCCCTGAATTGGACGATAGTCACGACGGATGCCAGCTTATCAGGCTGGGGGGGTCCTGGGGCAACTGTCTGCTCAGGGCCGTTGGTCGGCGCTGGAATCCCGCCTTCCAATAAATGTGCTGGAGCTGAGGGCAATCAGGGGTCGCGGCTGGTTGCCGGGACTCGTCTGTCAACGGGGTCCTGGGGGG
>BLSH010443380.1:783516-794680 GCA_018402905.1 Glandirana rugosa | reverse complement strand
AGTGTGATCAATTTTCAGTGATTGGCACCATAGCTTGTAGGCTCTATAACTTTCACAAAGACCAAATAATATACACTAATTTGTTTTTTTTTTACCAAAGATAGGTAGCAGTATAAATTTTGGCCAAAATTTATGAAGAAAAATTACTAATTTGCAAAATTTTATAACAGAAACGAAGAAAAATTCATTTTTTTACAAAATTTTCGGTCTTTTTTTAATTATAGCGCAAAAAATAAAAAACCCAGAGATGATTTAATACCACCAAAAGAAAGCTCTATTTGTGTGAAAAAAAGGACGCAAATTTCATATGGGTACAGTATTGCATGACTGAGTAATTGTCATTCAAAGTGTGAGAGCGCTGAAAGCTGAAAATTGGTCTGGTTGTTAAGGGGGTTTAAGTGCCCAGTTGTCAAGTGGTTAACTAACCCCCCCCCCCCAACTGTGCTGTCTACAGTGACATAATTGTAATGGTAACAGGAAAAATATAATTATCAAACATACCTAAGTCACTAGAAAATACACTGTATTGTATTTGAATAATACATTAGTCACTCAATGCTTAGTGGCTTAGCAGTTTAGCATGTTCGTTATATATCAGCTCAGTGTATTCATTAACATGATTTAGGATCAGCAGGTTGGTAAGTTAAACAACATCTATAAAGAAGCTCTGTTGGCTTCAAAGCAGATGAAAACAAATGTATTAACTTCTAATTAAAATAAATAAGCCACAGTCAGTTTCTACATGCTTAACATTACCAATGGAGATAAAAGTAAATGATGGCATGATAAATGTTTATAAGGACTGGAGAATGACTTTCTTATTCATCAATCAACGCTTCACATTGAAATCTCTGCTTTTACAAAAGCCAATTGCACATTCAGTAGTAAAACAACTCGCAAGCAAATCTACCATAAAATGCCACTTTTGTGGCATTACTAGGTTCTGTACTGCTGTTCATAAAGTTGTTAAGGTTGTAAAGGTCTTTTTTTTAAATAATGTTATACTTACCTCCTCTGTGCAACGGTTTTGCACAGAGTGGCCCCGATCCTCCTCTTCTCAGGTCCTCCAGCGGCGCTCTTGGCTCCTCCTTTTCTCAAGTGCCCCCTCAGAGAAGCGCTTTCCCTGAGGGCACTTGTGTGGGTGCGCTCCCGAGTCCTGCTGCTGCATCCATTGACACAGACAGCAGGACTCGGACCCGCCCCCCTGGCTCCCACGTCACTGTATTTAATTGACAGCAGCAGGAGCCAATGGCCCCTGCTGCTCTCAATCTATCCAATGAGTACCTGAGCTGCTGGGCTTGTCCCCGTTGCTGGAACGATTGGGCTCAGGTAAGTAAAAGGGGGGCTCTGGGGGGCTGATACACTACAGAAGGTTTTTCACCTTCATGCATAGAATGCATAAACCTTGAGGGTTTACAACCCCTTTAAGGTTGAGCTTTCTTTTTCCACGGTTACAATTGCCAGTGGTGGAAATGAGAATGCAGCATTTCTTACGGGAAACCCATAGACTATAAATTATGTG
The DNA here is from genome assembly GCA_018402905.1 of Glandirana rugosa. Taxonomy (NCBI): domain Eukaryota; kingdom Metazoa; phylum Chordata; class Amphibia; order Anura; family Ranidae; genus Glandirana; species Glandirana rugosa. The sequence goes on along the minus strand of BLSH010443380.1, from coordinate 793,158 downwards.
ATGTTTTTATATACTGTCCTCTCTGGTGTGGTATAGATAAAAATATGAATGTACTGATGAACACAGTATTTTGATTAAACATTTACATTTTCCTTATAAAAGCCATGTCAAGAATAGGGTTGGGGACATAGGGATTGGGGCCCAGTCTTATTGATCTTGAATTGAAGAAATGTGTTTTAGTTGGAATGTTTTATTAATAAATTATTACATTTATTTCAGAATTTAATATATTCAAAGCATGTTTACATGAAAGGTAACTGTACTTTCAAGCCACTATTTCCTCTGGTGAAAAAAATCAAAAGCAGTACAGACCTCCAATGCAGGCATTGCCAAGCATAAAAGTGTAGCTTTCAAATAGGAGGAATCAATTGCATCCAGCAATGGACTTGCCTAGAAATTGCTGAACTCTCACTGGCCAACTTTATCAGGACTGAACAGTTTTTGAATGTTAACAGTCTTATGAGAAGGTGCACATACATCTGACCCAGCCATAGAAAGTAAAGGCAAACCTGAGTGCACACACCAAACTTTGGACAGATGTGGCCATCTTTTCCTATAGATTTGGCCCCATGCATGATATTTCACAGAACCATATGTCACAGGATGGGTAAACTGCCCATGGGTAAACTGGGTCAGAAGTAAAAACAAGGTGATTTCTCTATCGGTGGTCTGTACACTATAGGAATAAATGTATGGTGACACCCCTCCCATTTTCAGTTTCCACTAAAGACCAGTTTTAATTCTACAGCATACAAACACATTTTAGACAATTATGTGTTTCCAACTTATGACAAGATTTTAGGAAAGGCCCTTTTCTGTTACAGCATGACTGTGCCCCTGTGCCAAAGCCAGCTCCACGGAGGTATGGTTTGATAAGTCTGTTGTGGAGAAACTCAGGTGAGTCAAATAATTCCACTGACCTTTAATTTAATCGTTGGGAGAAAATGAAATGCTGATTGTAAATTTTGTCTTCTTGCCAAACATCTGTACCAGACCTCACAAATACTATTTTGGCTAAATGGGCACAAATTCCCATGGATGCATTTCAAGTGGAATGCTTTCCCATAAGACTGGAAGCTGTTATAGCTGCAAATGAAAGGGGAGCAACTTCATACAAATACATATGGTTTTGGAATGGGATGTCCAACATCGTCATATGCTCAGTTGTGATAATTGCGTATTCTTAAACATTTAGTCATATGTTGCATTTTGGCAATGATAATTTAATTGGGTAGGGTGGAAGGTAGGGCATTTTTCTTAATTGTACACCACAGGACACCGGAGAATGAATTATTGGACTATTGGGTTATGCTTCACCTCCAGGGGATTGGACACAAGCAAATAGAAAAGCAAAGCTTGTCGCCGTCCAGCGTAACCCTCTTAGCATTGTGACCTGTTATATTCCATCAGGTGGGTGGGCAAAATGCATCAGGGTGTGTGGTTTGATGGACACATGTAGGCTGAGGCTGCTCCTTATCATTTATTCACCTGGGCTGGTCAGGAGTGGCAGTGATCCTTCGCTCTTTATATTTACTAGCCCTGCCAGCATAGCTTCAGTTATTTACTAGTGTCTGTAGGTGATGGCAGGGGCTAGTGGTCATCAATTTCATATTTAGGTGGAAACACAGAAACAGCTGTGTAGGAGGTTTAAATCTCAGTGAGGCACAGCCAAACTCCTTAGGTGAGGTTGTGGAAGACAGTTTCATATCACATAGAAAGGGAAAGGTGAAGCGCTAAAACATCAATAAAATTCAGTCCATAAGATCACACCTAAAGATCCAGATGGAGAAGAAGATCAGATGAGCCCATCACCACCACCAAACACACTGTCTCTTACCAGAACCACAGGACCCTTATTACAGGGGTCAGATAAACCTGGCAAGAGAAATCCGGATCAACAGGTCTCTGAATAGTGGTCAGCAGTCATCAGATTTAGACCTTGATTGTCAACGTCACCTCATCCTTGGCATAAGAAATGATAACAGAGGGGGGACTCATGGTGCAGTAACTTGAATCAGGCTTTATTCACATGTACGGTTATAAACACTTACATTAAAATGACGATAAATGAACGTATCGGCTACCACAGAGCCACATCAAACTATCAGCATGGTTTCCCACAATCAAGATGGCCACTGCGTCCTTGCCCTTACTCCTGCGTGCCGTCCTAAGCTCCTGCCGACGCGTTTTGTCACAGGTTGACGTCGTCGGGGGCGGATTTCTCTTGCCAGAAGGTTTATCTGACCCCTGTAATAAGGGTCCTGTGGTTCTGGTAAGAGACAGTGTGTTTGGTGCTGGTGATGGGCTATTCTGATCTTCTTCTCCATCTGGATCTTCAGGTGAGATCATATGGACTGAATTTTATTGATGTTTTAGCGCTGCACCTTTACCTTTCTGTGTTGATTGATGTTGTTTTAATTTGCAATATTGTGCTAGCGGCTCTTATTTATTAGTATAGACAACCTATCCTTTTTGCGCAGCAGTGTGTTTATTAAGTTTCATATCGCAGGTAGTACACCATAGCAAAACTGAGGACAGCAGCAAGGCAAAAAGGAAGACAAAAAGTAGTTACTTTTCATCAGCAAGGTCTCTCCTGGGCAAAGATTTCAAAGTAGACTGGGGTTTCAAGATGTGCTGTTCAAGCTCTTTTGAAGAAGTACAAATAAAAGTATAATGTTGAGGACCGTAGATGCAGTGGTTAGCCAAGGAAAATTATTGCAGCAGATGAAAGACATATCATGTTTACTTCCCTTTGACATTGGAAGATGTTCAGCAGTGTTATCAGCATCAAAACCAGTGGGATTCAGATACACCCATCTACTGTCTGGAGATGTCTGGCCAGAAATGGCCTTCCTGGAAGAACTGTACCAAAAAGCCTTACTTCCAACGTAGAAAGAAGGTTAAGCAGCTATGCATGAAAACATAAGAACTGGGGTGCAGAAAAATGGCAGTAGCAGGAGGCAGTTTGTTCGACAAAGAGCTGGAGAGTGGTAAAATAATGATTGTTTGTAGTCAACGGTGAAGCATAATGGAGGTTCCTTGCAAGTTTGGGGCTGCATTTCTGCAAATAGAGTTAAAGATTTGGCAAGGATCAATGGTATCCTCAATACTGAGATAAACAGGCAGATACAGTGTCTTGAAAAAGTATTCATATATTCTTGAAATTTTCCACATGATGTCATGTTACAACCAAATACATAAATGTATTTTATGTGATAGACCAACACAAAGTGGCATATAATTGTGAAATGGAAGGAAAATGATAAACAGTTTTCAAATTTTCTTACAAATAAATATCTGAAAAGTGTGGTGGCATTTGTATTTAGCCCCCCTGAGCCAATACTTTGTAGACCCACCTTTCGCTGCAATTACAGCTACAAGTCTTTTGGGGATGTCTCTTTGCAGAATAGCTCAAGCTCTGTCAGATTGGACGGGGAGTGTCTGTGAACTGCAATTTTCAAGTCTTTCCACAGATTCTCAATTGAATTTAGGTATGGACTTTGACTGGGCCATTCTAACACATGAAGCTCTGGCTGTATGTTTAGGGTCATTGTCCTGCTGAAAGGTGACCCTCCACCCCAGTCTCAAGTCTTTTGCAGACTCTAAACAGGTTTTCTTTTAAGATTACCCTGTATTTGGCTCCATGCTCCCATCAACTCTGACCAGCTTCCCTGTCCCTGCTGAAGAAAAGCATCCCCACAACATGATGCTGCCACAACCATGTTCCACGGTTGCGGTGGTGTGTTCAGGGTGATGTGCAGTGTTAGTTTTCCCCCACACATAGCTTTTTGCTTTTAGGCCAAAAAGTTCAGTTTTGGTCTCATCTGACCAGAGCACCATGTGTTTGCTGTGATCCCCCACATGGCTTCTTGCCAACTGCAAATGGGACTACTTATGGCTTTCCTTTAACAATGGCTTTCTTCTTGCCACTCTTCGATAAAGGCCAGATTTGTGAAATACACGACCAATAGTTGTCTTGTGGACACATTCTCCCACTGGAGCTGTGGATCTCTACAGCTCCTCAAGAGTTACCATGGGCCTCTTGGCTGCTTCTCTGATTAATGCTCTCCTTGCCCAGCCTGTCAGTTTGGGTGGATGGCCATGTCTTGGTAGGTTTGCAGTTGTGCCATACTTCTTCCATTTTCAGATGATGGATTGAACAGTGCTCTGTGAGATGTTCAAAGCTTGGGATATTTTTTTATAACCCAACCCTGATTTAAACGTCTCCACAACTTTATCCCTGACCTGTCTGGTGTGTTCATTGGCCTTCATGATGCTGTTTGTTCACTAAGGTTCTCTGACAAACCTTCAAGGGCTTCACGAAACAACTGTATTTATACTGAGATTAAATTACACACAGATGAACTCTATTTACTAATTAGGTGACTTCTGAAGGCAATTGGTTCCACTAGATTTTAGTTAGGGGTATCAGAGTAAAAGGGGATGAATACAAATGTATGCCACACTTTTCAGATATTTATTTGTAAAAAAACGTTGAAAACCATTTATCATTTTCCTTCCACTTCACACTTATGTGCCACTTTGTGTTGGTCTATCACATAAAATGCTAATAAAATTCCCTAATTAACAACAACCTCAAAATTCTCACTAAGATACTAGCTAACCATTTAGCCTCCTTTATAAATCAATACATTCACAAGGATCAGGTAGGCTTTATTCCGGGGCGTCAGGGCGCAGACCAAATCATTAGGGCCTTAGACATTATCTCCATTCTTCAATCCAACTGGGATGGAGGGCCACCTCAAAAGGGAATGCTCCTCTCGCTAGACCTCAAGAAGGCCTTCGATTCAGTGTCCTGGCCATACATAACACACCTACTGGAGGCCTGGGGATTTGGGGGGAGGTTTAGGAACATTATCCAGGCGCTATACTCCAACCCATTGGCTACGATTAGGCTTCACGGCCATCAATCCTCCCAGATTAAAATCGCAAGGGGCACTAGACAGGGATGTCCTTTAACAGAGATATTGCTGCACCAAACCCACACACAAAAAAAATTGTGCAAATACAAATGTTGAGATTTAAACAAGCAGCTGGCACAAACACTGTTGAATGCAATGTAATCATATAATAGGAAATGGTGCAGCGCTAAAAGAATATAATAACTAAACAATGACAGTAATAAAAGTTCATCAATGGCATCAAAGGAGATTTCAGACTTGTTCATAAATCCAGGGGTTATAAGGAATAGTGGAAAGCCATCACCATCACCGCCCACACTGACTCTTACCCCCTAGGGTGGACCCTTATTACAGGGGTCTTGAGCGCATGAAGCAAGAAAATGCCCCCTGACGACGTCATCTTGTGACAAAACCGGTAGGGGAGGAGCTACTCATACGGGCGGAACGGCGAGCGAGGACAACACAGCCATCTGGGATGTGGGAAGTGCTGGTCGCTTACCACATATTTGTCTCAGGCACATTTTATCCAAAGTACATGTGAGTGCAATGTGTTTTATACTTGAATAAATTTTCTATCTATACATGTTTCACTATGGACTGTGGTTTGTTTGTGTACATACGCTGCTGAGAGCGGGTTGGAGGAAGGAAGTGGTTTGGTGGAAGGTGACACGGATTGATTTCAGCATGATTGCTTCATGCGCTCAAGACCCCTGTAATAAGGGTCCACCCTAGGGGGTAAGGGATGTCCTTTATCTCCCCTCATCTTCGCAATAGCTATCAAGACCCTTGCGAACGCCATTAGAGAGGACCCCAACATCCAGGGAGTCTCCTGTGGCCCCTATACTCACAAATGCGGCCTCTTCACAGACGACGTTCTACTATTCATTACCTCCCCCCTCACTTACCTCCCAAATCTCTCCAAACTTTTAGCCAAATTTGCAGAAATATCAGGCTTACAGGTGAACTTCTCGAAATCAATGTCTCTCTACCAGAGGCACTGGCGGACCGTCTGAAATCATCATTCGAGTTCACGTGGTCAAAATCATCCATCCAACACTTGGGAATCTCCTTGACAGCTAAGATAGAACAATTATACAATGCTAACTTCCCCCCATGTTCAACAAATTAGAAAAGGACTTACAGGGCTGGTCTAAAGGGGAACTTTAATGGACAGGTAGAAACAACGCTATTAAAATGACCCTCCTTCCCTGAATCCTCTACCTTTTCCATTCTCTACCGATTCGCATCAACAAAGCACACCTTAAGACTTTCCAGGGGAAGATTACCAAGTTCGTATGGGGTAAGAAATGCTTGAGACTATCCCATAAAACCCTGTGCCAATTAAAAACAGAGGGTGGTCTGGGTCTCCCAAATCTCCACTGGTACTATCAGGCTGCCAGACTGGTGCAGCTTTCGGTGGTGTATGCCACTTCAGAGAGGCCAGACTGGATCCAAATAGAAAGACAGGCTACCCCAGCACACACCCTAGATTTCCTGCTTTGGGTACCCCACAGCCAACGCCCCCCATCCTCTCCCCAGTACTCTCCCAAGAGCTAGCTAACTGGGACATCACCCGAAAAACCCAATCCCTCATATCCGAAACCCGCCCGCTCGAACATTTATTCCACAACCCAGACTTCCCTCCGGGGCTCAACATTAAGGCGTTCAAATGGTGGACGGACAAGGGACTGTACCGCATCGGACATTTCTTCACCTCTAGAGGCCCACTTACATAGGGCCACTGTGTGAGTAATCTAGATCTCCCAATGGCTGAGAGGTTCAGATTCCACCAGATCAGACACTTCCTTCTTTCACGCTGGACCTCCAAATTAAATCCCCCCACACAACCCAGAGAGGGGGCATCTCCATAATCTATCGCTTACTAGCAAGACCGTATGACAAACTTCCTTACATGAAAGCTTGGGAAAACTAATTACATTTCCATTGGGAATTGGACAGGTGGCACTCAGTCAGTCAGAGAGCTTTTAAGGGGATCATCAATGCCCCCTTAATCGAAGCGAACCTTAAAGTGTCAACCAAATGGTACATGACGCCGCTTAGAATTTCCAAATGCTATCCTACAGCTGACCCACAATGCTTCAGGGGTTGTCACTTGCGAGGCTCTATGGCACACATCTGGTGGGAATGCCCAAGAATTAGGAAGTTCTGGTCTAAAATCTTTAGCTTAATCCACAAGGTTACAGGATGCCACATACCCAGATCTCCAACCATCACTTTGCTTAATGCGGACATCCCCCACTCCTCTAAAAATGCAAGCAAGCTGATCCAATTCATCCTACTGGGCGCCAAGATGACAATTGCTAAAGCCTGGAAAAAACCAAAAGTGTCATTCTGCGCAGCCACACGTAAAATATCATGGATCATGACGCAAGAAAAACTTGTTAGTAGCATTCTTAATACTACTTCCAAATTTGAAGCGATCTGGGAACCCTGGGCCACTCACAAGGGAATCTCCCTGATCCCGGGAGTAGGCAAGTAACAACTCTCCACTCATTCCTCTGGTGATTGGCTTCACTTTTCTCCTCTCCTCTCTTCTCCTTTTTTCCTTTTTTACTCTTTCTCTCCTCTCTACATGCAAGTACAAGGTTTTGCCCATTATATGCACACCCGGAGCCGGGCGTGGGAAGCCCCAATTCCCTTACAGTCCCCACACGAGGATGATAGTACCTCGCTAATCCTCAAGATCAGCTGCAAGGGTTCACCTCCCTTAGCACTCAATACTTAGCCCACCTTCCCCCAACTCTATCAAAGAAAATTTCTGCAGAGACTGACTTTACTCGACACAGAACCCATTAGGGGTGTCAGCGGAGTCTCCCCAGCAGAATCTCTTGTAACTGCCACCCTAGCTGGCAATTGGGGAGCTGAAATCCCTGAGGACAAGAGTTATTTGCTTGATGAAAACACCTCCAGGTGATGCATCACTTCTAATATGCTCTGTTGTACTTGACTGTGAACCCTAATGTTATACTAAACCTGATTGTAAACTTTCATGTTTTGAGAATTCAATAAAAATTTATTGAAATAATTAGCTACACAAAAAAAAAATCCTAATAAAATACATTTACATTTTTGATTGTAACATTAAAAAAATGTGGAAAATGTCAAGGGATATGAATACTTTTTCAAGGCACTGTACTTATCCATCATGCCATGTGAATGGCCCCAAATTTACTCTGCAGCCGGACAATGACTCCATATATACAGCCAATAACATTAAGAACTATCTTCAGGGTAAAGAAGAGCAGTCCTGGAAGTGATGGTTTAGCCCCCACAGTGCCCTTCATCGAGTCTGTCTGGGATTATATGAAGAGACAAAAGGATTTGAGGCAGCCTACATACACAGATGATCTGTGGTTAGTTCCCCATGATGTTTGGAACAACCTACCTGCCAAGTTCCTTCAAAACTGTGTGCAAGTGTACCTAGCAGAATTGATGGTGTTTTGAGGGCAATGGGTGAGCACACCAAACATTAATTTGATTTGAATTTATCTTCTGTTCATTTACTTTCCATTTTCTATTTCTGAAAGCATTCTTAATTTACAGCATTTTTTCACCCTGCCTAAAAATTTTGCACAGTAGTGTATAGTACATTGATGAGCTCCTACAGCACAGGCCACAATGCGACCGGGGACCCTGAAGCCTGCTTCCAGGTGGTGGGACACTGCTAGTTTTTATGGCTGTAAATATTGTACCCCTTGTGGACCTTTCAAACAGAATGGATCTGGCACAAGAATCTTAATTTAGGAGTAGTGTTGAGCGAACCCGGACTGTAACGTTCGGGTCCGTACCGAACTTTCGGGTGTCCGGGACCCAGACCCGAACACGGACATTTCAAAAACGTTCGGGTTTGGGTTCTGGGTTCTGGTAGTTGATCACGCATGTTGAATAGCTGCAGGGCAGCCAATCAACAAACGTTTCACTGGTTTTCCCTTAGGAGCCATCACAGCCATGCCTACTAATGGCATGGCTGTCATTGGCCAGTGCATCATGTGACCCAGCCTCTTTATAAGCTGGAGTCACAGAGCTGCATGTCACATGCTCTTGGGTTAGTGTAGGGAGAGGAAGCTGCCGGCATGAGGGAGAGATTACAGACATTTTAACATCTGATCCTGCATCCTGAGATTACTACTGCTGTGCTGTTGCTCTGAGGGACAGATAGCAGAAATTTGAGATTTCACATACCGCTGCTTTGAGTTGCAGATTGCAGATCAAACTCTGCATAAAACAACGATCGCTACGATCGTGCACAACGATCAGATTGTTGGAGTAATTTGAGATTTCAAATACTGCTGCTTTGAGTTGCAGATTGCAGATCAAACTCTGCATAAAACAACAATCGCTACGATTGTGCACAACAATCAGATTGTTGGAGTAATTTGAGATTTCAAATACTGCTGCTTTGAGTTGCAGATTGCAGATCAAACTCTGCATAAAACAACGATCGTTACGATCGTACACAACAATCAGATTGTTGGAGTAATTTGAGATTTCAAATACTGCTGCTTTGAGTTGCAGATTGCAGATCAAACTCTGCATAAAACAACAATCGCTACGATTGTGCACAACAATCAGATTGTTGGAGTAATTTGAGATTTCAAATACTGCTGAGTTTCGTCGTCATAAACTTTAGAGTTTAATGAGGTTGTTAGACTAACAACACGTGTTAGCATCGCTAACAACAAAATACGTCTCAAACTAG
>BLSH010443380.1:758587-781278 GCA_018402905.1 Glandirana rugosa | reverse complement strand
TTTAAAACTGATATGTTTGGGGGATAAACCCCACACTGCGCAGGAGCTGTGGACGGGCATTGAACAAATGAATGAGTGGTTGTTGCCACTGAGCCTCAAGCCCGGCCTGGTGGTGTGCGACAATGGCCGAAATCTCGTAGCGGCTCTGGGCCGAGCCAGTTTGACGCACATCCCTTGCCTGGGGCATGTGCTGAATTTGGTGGTACAGAATTTTTTAAAAAACTACCCGGATATGTCAGAGCTGCTGCATAAAGTGCGGGCCGTCTGTGCACACTTTCGGCGTTCTCACCCTGCTGCTGGTCGCCTGTCTGCGCTGCAGCGGAACTTCGGCCTTCCCGCTCACCGCCTCATATGCGACGTGCCCACAAGGTGGAACCCCACCTTGCACATGCTGGAGAGACTGTGTGAGCAGCAGCAGGCAATAGTGGAGTTTCAGCTGCAGCACGCACGGGTCAGTCGCTCTGCGGAACAGCAACACTTCACCACCAACGAATGGGCCTCCATGCGAGACCTGTGTAGCGTATTGCGGTGTTTTGAGTACTCCACCAACATGGCCAGTGCCGATGACGCTGTTCTCAGAGTTACTATACCACTTCTAGGTCTCCTTGAAAAAACACTTTGGGCCATGATGGAAGAGGATGTGGCACAGGAGGATGAGGAGGAGAAAGAGGGCCAGTCATTTGCAAGTGGCTCGGAGGGTGGGTTCCTGCACCAGCATAGGCCAGGTCAAAAATATTCAAGCCAGGGCACAGTTCTGGAGGACGAGGAGGACGAGGAAGATGAGGAGGAGGAGGAGGAATTGCAGCAGGGTGGCACCCAACGCAGCTCGTGGGTATCACTGGAGCGTGGCTGGGGGGATACAGAGGACAGAGATGATATACCTCCCACAGAGGACAGCTTGTCTTTGCCTGTGGGCAGCCTGGCACACATGGCCGACTACATGCTGCAGTGCCTGCGCAACGACAGCCGAGTTGCCCAAATTGTAACTTCTTCTGATTACTGGGTGGCCACCCTGCTGGATCCCTGTTACAAGGACAACGTGCCGTCCTTAATTCCCTCACTGGAGCATGAGAGAAAGATGCGCGACTACAAGCCCACACTGGTAGAGGCGCTGCTGAGGGCATTCCCAAATGACACCGGGGGCTCAGCGGAAGCACAAGGCGAAGGCAGAAGAGGAGGAGGAGGAGGAAGAGGCCACCAACGCAGCTGTGCCACCGCCAGCACCTCAGAAGGCAGGGTTAGCATGGCTGTCGGAACGTGTGTTTAGCACGGCAGGGGGCGTTATCACAGACAAGCGGAGCCGTTTGTCCACAGCCAACGTGGACAAGCTAACCTTTATTAAAATTAATCAGGCATGGATCCCACAAGACTTGTCTGTACCTTGTGCAGAATAAACATTTAGACCGGACTCACACAGCCATTCATATACTTGTTTTTTTGAATAGGCCTCAATATTTTGGGGGCTACCCCAATTATAAACAAAAAAAAAAAAATACCATGTTGGCTACCTCCTTCTCCTCCTCGACCACCGCCACTTCCACCTACACTGCCATGGTCACGGCCTAGTCAACCTCTAGGCTCCTACTCCACATCCACCCCCCTTCCCATTTTTTTATTTGATTTTAAGTTATTTTCCCTATCCCCATTTTTTTGTAGGGCACTTGCCCTACTCTTACCCCCATTTTACTTCCTTTTGCAGCCCTCTAGCACTTACCAGGACATTGTTACAGCCATTTTTGTGCCTAAAAGTTCGGGTTCCCATTGACTTCAATGGGGCCCGGTGTCCGGGATAACCTTCGGGCAACGTTTGGTGCCAAACCCGGACTTTTTCCCAAAGTTCGTACGGACCCTCCGAACCCGAACGTCCAGGTGTTCACTCAACTCTATTTAGGAGACCATGTGCATTCCATAAATTAACTTATGGGGCAGGAAACTGGCCCTGACTTTCAGGCAACATCAGGTTTCTCACTAACTCCTTCAGGAGCTCTGTCCTATGGCACCTTCTTGTTCAAAAATTCTCAGAATTGTTTTTCATTGTGTTGGAACAGCTGATAAATATCTGTAAGTATTTGCAGAGAGATTACCATAAGAGGTCTAACACTCCGTCCCCAGAGTACTTTTGACTTTCACCTACTACCAAGGCAGACAAACTCTCTGAAAAGGAAGCCCAGGCCTCTATAGTCTCAATCTCAATATTCCACATTGAGCATTATCCCAGGGGTGGTTCATAAGAACTTAAAATTGTCACTACCACAACTTTCTGGGCCTAAGGTGTCAGAGAGATAGTGTCTTGGAAAGCTCCCAAACCAACTACTTACCATTGCATCCTCACTGAAGACAATTTGTAAAAGGACTGGGCCTGTCTGTACATGGTATTTGCATTTTCCAAGCAGTTTGCACAACAATACCGAAAGGAAGAAAAATTCAACAAAAAACCATTGCACAGAGCAGGCAAGTATAACTTCAAGTGTTGTGCTTCTGTGTGGATGGGTTGGGAGATTCTATCCAGCAACTCTCTCCTCTAGGGCTTGTCAGTGTACATGAGCTGGGCGTTGTGGTTTAAATGCTGGTCAGTAGAGCTCCCCTACAAGAAGCAATGCTCTGGATATGTTTATCCAAAAAAAAAAAATTATAGGAGGAAAGAGAACTCTCCTACCTCTAAAGAAGCAGGAGCCATCTTCATCTGCAAGCAAGAACAAGTCCTTTCATTCATTTTAGGCATTGGCAGAAAAACAGAGAAAATCATTTTGCATAAAATCCTAGAGCACCAAGATGGGCAATAAACTTTCCAATCAAAGGGGCACACTTTTGCAAGTGGGATGATGCTTGGTGCTCTTCATTGGCATATGGATCAAAGGTATGACCAATGTATTGGTCCACAACATTGTGTCCAGAGGCTACAAGCTAGAGTTTTACATCTTGCCTCCTCCACACTTCATATTGTCAAGTGTGCCTACTACACCTGATAAAGAACATCCTCGTTTGTTGCACTGGCCTGAGGTGGTTTCTACATTTCATTTAAATCAGGACATAGTGTTGGAAAAAAGAGAAAAATTGTGCTAATAAGCTGCCAACTCTCCACAAGACATATAGTGTAAAATGCATGTAGAATAAATTAAGTGGCGCTAACTGGTGAACAAAAAATGATTATAGGATAAGACCTGTGCTAGTGGCAAAATAATGATAATACAAATAATAAATGAAATGACATAAAACATAGCTCTAGTGAGCAGAAAATTCTGTGAAACAGTCCATCTTGAATGTAAAATAAAATTTAAAAAATTAAATAAAATAAGTGCAACAAAGTTCAATGAAGTCTCTTGTACTTGTTCAAAGTGATATAGCTTGTTCTTAAAGGTGCAGTCACCAAGTGAAACAGATGGTGCACTTACCAGAAACACACGTACTGTGTATCACGTGTATATACCTCAAATAGGATCCGGAACAGGGGAATCTTTAGGAGTGGGTGTCTTCTGAATACTGAGAGGAAGGTTCCGACATCAAATCTCTAACTCCAATATATGCGATGGCCCGCATCAAATGTCACAAAGATCCATGGTGGTATACCTTGGGTCCACTCCATCCTCACACATGGAGCAGTCCAAGTTAGCGCCATTTTATTTGTTCTACAGGAAGTAGTGTTGCCTTCATACAGTATGTCTGACTCCATACCATTTTAAAGAGATTGCTCTCGACTGCCTGGAGGTTGATAGAGCTGTTGGGGTCTACCTCACAGCCGCAAACCTTGATTAGTCAATCTGACACCTTGTCCTGTACATGCTGCCTGGAGGCTCCCAGAAGCGACAAGCTGCCTCTGGCTGCTGTCGTCCGCCCCTCATGGATTTACTTTTAGGCATCCCAAGAATTAACTCCTGTGTCCTTTGATGTACTATTAAGAAAATTGGATTTTGTTTTATACCTGTAAAAATCCATTTCTTGGAGTACAGTATATCACAGGACATGGGTCCCTTTCCTCTGGTTTCACTCAGATATGGTTTGCTGGCAAAACTGAGGCAATGCTAGGAATGGGAGGAGTTACACTGGGCGTAGTCAAGCTTTTGCTACCTGCCAGTTTCCAATCACCATGATGTGGAACATAACCCAATAGTAAGAATTAAGCTGAACTCCGGCACATTTTTTTCTCCATGCAGTGGGGCTGTGTCCTCACTGCATGGATTAATTGCTTGTTTTTGTATAGGGTAGAGCTGAGATATACTTACCTAATGCTCCAATCCTCCCAGCACAAGACTGGTCCATGCAGCTCTTGCCCCCCATGCCCTGGAACATGAAAACATTAGGAACAGTCCACTGCTGGATGGTGGGGGAGCAGAGGATTGGGGGAGTATACAATTTTCTGGTTTCCCCTTGACAAAAAGAGCAGATAATCCATGCAGTGTGGGCACAGCCCCCAGTGCATGGGAAAAAAATGCCCAGAGTTCCGTTTTAACTTTCCTGTGTGCAGTAATTTATTCCAAAAAAAGGATTTTATAGGTATTCAAACATCCTGTTTTAATAACGTAAACTCAACTTTAAGAACAATTCATTTATCACTGATGTGTTATTTGAATTGGTTGCCAGCTTTGATCTAGTTTAATGTATTTTAGTGGCTTTTCTTATATTTTACATTTTGAAAGATAGAACAGAATTCAGTTTGATGTCAATGTTTTCACGATTTAATTAAAATTGCCATCAAGTGTTCTTTTTAAGCTGTACAAAACAGACTTAACAAGCTATATTATTTTCAAAAGAAATGTTTTTTTGGAAAAATGAACTTTAATTACAGGCAAATAGGAAGCGTATGTAGGAATGTCTGTGTTTTAAAAATACATGAAAAACAATTAGCTTAATCAGTTCATCTCCTGAGACTGAAGGTAAAAGAGATTATGTGAATTACCTAAATATCAAATCAGAGCTACTGAACGAGTGCTTGACAACAAAACGATGTCAAAGATATGCTCCCTATACTGTGGTAAAGGGACAGTAAATTCGTATATTTCCTCAAAAGGTCTGCATATATTCACTGCATACAGTATTTAAAATGGTGGTGATATCGTATGCTTATTAGTTGTTGTTTTTTTTAATTCGGAAAATAACAAAGATCACTACTGTATCTGTGGTTTTTACCAAGACTAAGTAGTAGCTAGTTTGAAATTCAATAATTCCCCGGTCTGCAAAGCTAGAAATAAATGTATTTACTCTAAAGCTTTCTAAAATGGGGGGTGCTGCTTGGCCTGGCACAGCGTGGGGTAACAGGTGTCTGACTGCAGCTCTGCCTATAATTGATCTGTCCCATTGCTGTGCACACAATACAATGCCTTTCACCCAAAAGCAGTGCCTTGGATTGTCTGGGTGATTCTCTGCTTCTTCAATCCTTCTTGTCACTTCCATAGAATGCCTTTGTGACCTCCTGGGCAAGTCCTGCTTAATGGACAAAGATAGTGGCGAAAACACCCTGGGAGATAGAGATGCTGACAGTCAGGACTTCAATCCATCGCCATCTGACACAGTAAAAGTACTCGAAGCTAATTCTACTTGCCAGGATACTTTGACCACTAAGAAGAGGTGCAGTTTTTTTTTTTTTTTAATAACAAACATGTCATATGTACATTACGTGCTCTGTGCAATGGTTTTGCCTGCGAGCAACCCCTACCCACTTCTTCTTGGCTCCTGGCCCCTCCCCCCGGCTGAGCATCCCCAAAGCAAGCCTCTTGGTATGGGGGCACTCGTGTGTGCTTGTCCCAACCTGGCTCTGTATGTCTATAAGAGAAACAGAGCATGGCTCGGCCTTGCTCCCTCTTCACTGTTATTGACAGCATCAGGAGCCATTGGCTTCTGCTGCTGTGTTTGAGCCAGTGAGGAGAGGGAGAGACTTTTCTTGCGCACATCGCTGGATCAAGAGCGGGTTCAGGTAAGTATAAAGGGGGGCTAAAGGGGATGCTGCTTGCAGATGATTTTTTTACCTTATTGTATAGGATGCATTAAGGTAAAAAACCTTCTGTCTTTAGAACCACTTTAAGATAGATAATGTATTTATTTGATTCCATAAGGCTTACAGAAACTGAGAGATAGAGTCACAGAGATTGAAAATAGGGTTAGTATTCTTAGGCTGGGTTCACACTATAACCCGCAGCGGCTCACAGCAGGGATGCGGCACATCCTGGTTCACCGTTTCAGGTCTGATTTGGACCTGAAATGGTCCAAAAGACGAATAGCGGTTTTCTGCAAAATGCACCTGACCTGCTGCGGAGATATGTGAACTGGCTCCATAGAGACCCGCATCCAATTCGCAATGGTGTGCACCCAGCCTTAAAGATTGAGTAAATCCTTTATAGCAGGTATCTAAACAACCTCACCTCCAACTACAGACTTTGCAGCAGAAAAAAGCAGAGGGGTCTGATCCTGTAGACTTTTTGGAATTTCTCTGATTACCGCTTTTGGCAGAGAGAAATTCTCTCCCACCTTTGTGGTGGAATGAGCCGTCCACAACCAGATCCCACCTCCAGGGGGACCTGCCTTAACTTTTATTGCTAAACGACTTAATTTTAGGGGCCCAGGCTGCAATCTGATTCTGTGACCCATCAGGGATATGAACACTATACCTTTCTAAAATATCACTGTGGCTGTTTTCCCAGACTTTTCTACAGAAAAGACCAAGCAACAAGCTAAGTTTCTTGAGGCCAAGCAGGGACTGTGCACACACTAAATATGCAATGTTGTACCCCGCTCAGCAGGATGGTGACAGTACAGTTTTCTTTAAATACCCTGAGGATGTGTTTAACCGTCTCGAGAATTTGTAGAATGGCTCCTGAGCGATTTATGCTGATACTACTCTGAGATGACACAATAAGGCCCTGTTCACACTCCCCTGTAGGGCAGAGCAGGGGGGAAAACAAGCCATGACCTTGATGATTTGCTTCATAGTCGTGACAAGAATTACACCCCCTGTTGTATTTGTCAGTACTGCATGCTGACCATGACCCATTCAACTGAATCGGGTCGTGCCACAACAGGATACAATGTGCTCTGGTGTAAGCATCTAGGCATTAAAACAGGTGAGAATGAGAAATAATATTTCCTCACCACTTGTCAAACACCTTGTATAGAAAAATCCACCATGGGCCACTCTTCTTGCAAGTGTAAACTAGCCCTATTCAAGTAGAAAGCATGAAAACACTTGCCAATAAAATGCATAACTTCACACAGCTGGATGTATTTAGATCCCTTTTTTGTTTTACAATATTGTGTATTTAATTCATGAACACTTTAAAGTCAAATGTTTGTAGACATCTAAACCACTACTCCCATATGAACTTGCTGCATATCCCAAGATTTGTTATGAATCAGAACATCTGTGCCAATGTAGTCAAAAGAAATTTCTATGTTCAGTGTCTGATGTTGGATCAGATCAGGCTCACAATTGACATTCCAGTGCATCCCAAATGTGGTTTATATTGTTGTGATCAGGGGTCGGTGCTGGCCTCTTGACTTCTTCTACACCAATGATGGCAAACTTTGGCACCCCAGATGTTTTGGAACTACTTTTCCCATGATGCTCATTCACTGTGCAGTGCAGTTGAGCATCATGGGAAATGTAGTTTTAAAACATCTGGGGTGCCAAGGTTCACCATCACTGCTCTACATTAAGCCTGTCAAACAAGACTATCTCCTATATAATCTATCATGAGTTCTGCAAATAGATTTATCCATCCCATACATCATGGGTGCCCAACTGCTGGCATTCTGATGTGGCCCGTGCCTTCTGCTCTGGCATGGTAGGTTGGCAAGCCCAGATAGCGGGTTCCCAACCCGCCATCCCCGAGTATCAGCGTGTAGATCCGAGCCGGCTCTAGAGTAGGCAGAGCCAATGCTTCCTGTATAGCGCCAGCTTCTGTCACAGGCGGAGTGATGCCACATGTACTCCACTTGTGACAGGTCCCAGCGTGATACAGGAAGCATCGGCTCTGCTCTCTACTGCAGCCGCATGCTTCCTCCAGCGCTGCTCCTGTCACACTGATGGCGGGTATGGGGGAATCAAGAACCAGCCGGCAGTACCCAGAAATTGTACCCAGAAGTACCAGCCAGCAGTACCCAGAAGTACCAGCCAGTACCCAGAAGTACCAGCCAACATTACCCACCAGTACCAGCCAGCAGTACCCACCAGTACCCATAATTATCACTCAGCAGTACCCAGAAGTACCAGCCAGCATTACCAGACAGCAGTACCCAGAAGTACCAGCCAGCATTACCCACCAGTACCCAGAAGTAACAGCCAGAAGTACCCACCAGTACCAGCCAGCAGTACCCAAATGTACCACCCAGCAGTACCCAGAAGTACCAGCCACCAGTACCCAGCAGTACACAGAAGTACCAGCCAGCAGTATCCACCAGTGCCAGCCAGCAGTACCCGCCAGCAGTACCCACCAGTACTCGCCAGCAGTACTTGCTAGTACCAGCCAGCAGTACCCACCAATACCAGCAAGCAGTCCCCACCAGTACCAACCAGCAGTACCTGCCCTGAAGGACAGCCAACAGCAGCCACCAGCCATACCTGATTGGGAGACAGTAGCAGCCAGCGATACCTGCAGGAATTCTGAGGAAGAAGTGAAGATTGAGGTCAGTTGAGGTGCAGGTAAACCGCAGTGCATCAGTGTGAAAGCAGCCTAGGCCCCTTTCACATGATTGGTTCGATCGCCTCTGCCTGTCTGTTTTTCAGGCAGACCCAATCGGACCCTCCATTCACCTCTATAGAGCGGCAGATTAAGACTTTCCTGCGTCCTTTTACACCCACCTATCTCCAATCTGATCTGTTTAAAAAAACAGAAGGGGATCAATCCCCTTTTGTATGGGCGGATCAGAGGGACCATGGAGTAGAGCAGGCTGTGTCTTTGCTCTGCGTATTCAGAGTGAACACTAAAGTGGTCCTCGCTCTTTAAAAGGTTGGGCACCCCTGCCATACATGAATTGTAACAGGAAGCAGTATGTGGCCTATAAACCACTGATTTTGGTAACCACAGTTCTAATGTTAACCCGTTTGTACAAACATTGCATATAGTAAAGGTACTATTTGGATATATGCAAAGTACTATTGTTTTCAATACTGTTATTTGCCAAAGGGCTTCTAGCTAGAAAGTTGATTTATAGTAGCTTACTGGCCTTTGATGTTAATTTACTATGTTTCTTTAAATTACTTAAAATTTCCAAGGTTTCATTTTAATAAGCAATGCCTTCATTTGACCAGGTAACATGTTTCAAAGCAATCTGTAATCCATGACACATTGACAGCATGGGTTTAAATACGCAAAATAATACCCTATTAAATTAAGTCTGATCTCAAAATAATATTAATATTATTCAGGACTTTGGAGTAAATCTTCAATTACTTTCACATGCAGCTATGATTGCTCGGGAATTCGCCAAATGTATTTTTTGAAAACCGGTAACTAACAACAGAAGGTACTAAATATAAATCCAGAAATACACAGAAAACAGCATTTAAAGCTACTCTCTGGACTGCTTATTTTAACAAGAAAAATATACTGGAAGGATGAAAGAGGGCAGGAAGTAGAGGTGAGAGGGATTTAAAGTTATTTTTCTGGAGGTGGGCTTTAAATCTTTTTTTTTTTTTTTAAGACTTCTACCACAATGTATGTCTTTCAGGGAAGGCAGAATGAGATAAACTGTACATACAACTACTTTAAACTAAAAATTGCTTTGGTAAAGTGGTAATACAAAGCTTATAGTGTGTTTTCCCCCTTTAACTTCAGTGTTCTAAATTGTCTTTACACTGAATAAGACTGACACCTAAAAACACATTTTTACCTACAGGTAAACACTGGGACCAACACAAATGAATGCAGGTCTGCATAGACTATTTGGGTCTTTGTGGTACAATACAGTGCAGTGAAATTAATTACCCTTGCATTATTTATTGCAATTATATGTATTATAGAGGACCATATGATTGAATGCGTGTAATGATACACTACATCATGTTTTACTGTATGGTTATGCAGACTTTACTTTTTTGGGCTTTTCTACAATGAAAAACAGAAAATGTACATCGGGACAAATGAAAACCTTCATTCAGGGCTTGGATCCCACCCCCTGTTTTTTTTCACCCCAAACACCAGGACGTAGAATTGGCCTAACCCAATTGGGAGCAAGTAGGAAAAAGTAGGAGGAAATTAGATGCTCCCCAGCAATCTTCACATTAAGGCTAGTGCTTCATGGACGATATCGACACTAGGTTCACATCTCTGCGTTGTAATCACTTTAAGATTGGAGGCTGTTGCTATCTCTTCCCATGCATGGCCTGATTCTTGCTGAGTGTTACAGGGGATTGTGACCCTAAAAAGTTATAAAAGTTTTATAACAAGTTATTATACAATGTTTTCCATTAAATTACTCATTTTTATTCATTTTTTTCTTCCTCCCACAGAATTTATTTTCACGCATACAATGTCAATAAAATGGCATCAAAATCGCTTCATTAGTTGTGTTTGCAAACAGATAAGCCCAGTGTATCATGTTCTGTTTTATCGTGCATTTATTTACCACAACACCCTAGTGAAAAGCAGACACTGCAAATTATGTACAAACACATTAGGGACTTGCTAAATCGCATGCTTTCCTCCACCAGTGACACATAACACATCATGATGACAATCATTTGGCAAGCTAGAATAGCCTGCTTTCTAATTACTAAACCAAGGAAAAGAAATCTGTGCTTCAGCTAGCTCAACAGGAGACAATTACTTAAAATGAGTTACCTTCTCCTGCAATGTGAATTGTTTTTTTTTTATGTTTGCATTCTTAGTAGTATACGACTCAGCATAAAAAAAAAAGTTTCATTTAATTACTTAAGAGTATATGGAGTTAAAATTACACCCTTTTGCTTATGCAATCTAAAAGCTAAATGCAGTGTTAGACTTTTCAGCTTGCTTCAAGCTGAGAGATTGCTTTGATTGTTGCTAGTTTTGCTACATGAGCAGGTTAGCCGCTATTATAAATACCAAAAAAGCACACAGCTTGTATGTGTATGTACTGTACATTTAAATGTGTGCTAAAAATGATGTGTCACAGGAATATTATTTCACAAAGCAAAGGAATTATAGTGAATTATATCTAAAAAAACAAATCTTATCAAGCCTGTATAAATTTATATGTACATGTAATATTATCGAATTTATATAGGACAATTTAGGCAGAATGGGCTTTCAGCCTCTGTATGATTCATAAAACAATGAAATAAATTACTTCCCAATCAGATAACATTTTAGCTGCACAAGCATTGTTTGGTCAAGTGTGCCATCTTACTTGTAGGTAGGCAAACTGATCAGGTGGCAAAGTGAGAATTGATGGTGTGGGGATGGATCATGAAAATTGATGATCATGTGTCATGAAAAGAGGTAGAGTTTGAGTCGATCATACACAGTATGGGTAACTGCAACAAATGTTATTGTGGACACTGTGATGAGATCTGCAACATTAGGGAACAGAAAGTGCAAAGTGATGTGGACAGTGGTAAGAGGATACTAGGGTTGTGGGCACTGGTGATAGAAGAATGTCTGTACTAGGGACCTTTCAGTTGTAGTGCACAACTCCTGAAAGTGGTCACATTTTAGAGGTAGTGGTTGCTCTTTCCTTATAACAATAATGAATAATTAATCTACACAGAAGGGAGGCATAATATGTGTAGGTGTTGTGAGCAGTCGGTCTGAACTGAAACTTACATGTGCTGGGCAGGACTGAAATTCACATGTGCTGTGAACAGCTGCCCCGATACTATATAGGATTTCTATTTTATCTGTAAACCATTTTATAATTTAATGACACTAAAATGTAACTTCCTTTCTCTTACATTCATTGACAGACACGGCGCTTCCTTAGACATTAGGACACTAGGCAGAAAAAAGACTTGGCTGCACCCATGGGCAGTCCTAGGTGGTATACACCCCCCTCTCTGCTATAGGTCTTCAGTTTTTTTCTGCCTAGTCAGTAGTAAGAACCTAGTTCCCTGCTGGGATCCCTAGTCCTGGCAATTTCTTTGCTTGTTATTTTCTTATTTGCAGATTTTTTTCCTGGTGAGGCAATCCAGGTATGGTGAGTACGTGTCCCCCTTTTCCCCCTAGAATTTGCGGCAGACACGGGCCCCTCCCTGGTTCGGTCACTCCTGTGGGTTCACCTCCTTCCCACGCACCCCCTCTCCCTGGGGTGGATGGTCCCCAGGGACCTGCCAGTGAAGCTCCCCTCCTTCCCCCCTCCTCCTCTCCCTCTCCTCTGCCATGTGGGTAGGCCTCATGGCCTGCGGGGACAGTACTGTGATACTGGTGGGGGCACGGCGCGGCTAGCGCTGGCTTACCATGTGGGGAGGCACCTTGTTCTCCCGGGGGTGAGGGCTCTGACCTCCCTCTTTTTGAGGGAGCATGCTGACTGGGTGTTAGGGTCGCTCCTGGATCCTGTTGAGCCGCATTTTCACTTTTTGTTGTAGCCTGAGCCCCTAGAACTGCATGCCTGCAGTTTCCTATGGCCGGCAGCCATGTTTGTGTAGCCCGGTGGCCATGATACGGGAGCCTATGGTGCTTAGCAGCAGCGGCCATTACTGTGGAGCCTGAGACAGCGTTTTTAGGCAGAGACAAGCCCCTCCTATGTATTCCGGTGCTGACACATGGATTCTTCTTCCCTGAATGCCGCATGATTGCAGCTCTACCTCTGAGGCAGCAAGTGCTACATCGGTGTGGTGAGTCTGGTGGGGCCCCCTCCTCTCTCTGCTGTAGGTCGGGGGGTGTTCTGGTGGCTTGGTGACCTTACCGGTGCAGGGGTGTCCCAGAGCAGTGTTAGCACTTGGTGTGGGGGGTCCCCCCTCCCATTTTATATTCAGGAGCAAATTTCCCCACCTGGCCCTCCCTCAGAGGCTGCAGGTTCCTCTGGGTCCCAGCCATCCTTGCACACGCTGACAGTGGTCCTTGAATCCTTTGTGTCCCAGGTGGAGGTGGCTTGCGGGTGGCAGCCTAGTAAAAAATGGCCCCCGCCGTCCCCTGCTTCTTCTGTCTCATCAGATCCAAAATCTGACTCAGCCGCCGCGGATGGGGCCCGCCCTGTGGGGCTTGTGGCCGTGGTCCCTGATGCTTCAGAGAGTGAGGATGATTCCTCTGCCCCTGTGACTGCACAAGAAAAGGCACTGGTGGACGCACTGATCACATCTGTGTGGGAAACCTTAAAAATGGAGGATGCAGCTGCAGAGGTGCCGGTTTCATTTGGCACTCACAAGCCGTCTTGCATGGCAAAAGTGTTCCCCTGCCCTGCCTATTTTGACAAATTTGTCTATAAAGAATGGGAACGTCCGAATCGCCCCTTTGCGGTCCCCAAACGCTTTGTCGTGCGCTATCCCTTTGAGGAGAGTCTCCTCAAAAAATGGACTACTCCTCCTGTGGTGGACCCACCCGGTCTCTCGGCTGAACTAAGCCACCATGATACCGGTGGAAGACTCCCCTGCCTATAAAGATCCGGCTGACAGGAAGGCGGAGGCTCTGGGCAGCACTATGTTTACAATTGCGGGCTCGGAGGAGATCGATGAGTGCGGACACACCTTAGAACTGCTCCGTTACACCGCTGACCCTCTTAGCTCCCCTGCAGCCTACAGCAGCCTGTGTACAGAACGGGAGCCCCGCCGAACCACACACTGCCGACCTATGACCCATATGGGCAAAATCGGGCAGCAAAAGGCAGTCTACTAGTCTGCTGCAGATTCGCGGCCTACGCATATGGAGACATTTCTCACACGCTCCGGATCCCCGACCTTGAGTGATCCCGCCTCCCAGACGTCCCGCTTGGCCGACTCTCCAGACCCGATGGCAGAGGTAAGCCAACCATCCACACTTCAGGTCCCCGCCACATCACCAGGCCTGACCGTAGACATTTTTGATGTAAAGCTCCTCACGCTTTTGCAAAATATCTCCCACACCATAGCAAGTGAAGTGGGGAAAATAGCTCAGGACCTGCAGGGGGAACTGGCACTGGTAGAGGAGAGAACAGACAAACAAACTGGACGAACTGATAAACTATGTACAAGTGTTGGAGGAAGACAATCATACCCTAACGCAACAAATATCAGTACTTCAATGCCAACAAGAGGACTTAGAAAATAGGGAGAGAAGCCAGAACCTTCGCATCAGAGGCTTCCCGGAGACAATCGGGAAGGCCCAGTTGCGAGACTACTTACTAGGCCTTTTTGTCACCCTGGCCCCCACTATACCAGATATAGACTGGCGTATGGACCGTGCCCACCATTCGTTGGCACCTAAACCCCTGACAGAAGCCAGACATAATAATTAAGATTCACTACTACGAAAGTAAAAAATCTCTCCTAAACTCAACGCGCAACAAAACCTCCATTACATATAAAGGGGAATAACTGCAAATTTACAGCGACCTCTCCCCAATCACGTTGGCAAAAAGACGCTTATTGTGCCCAATTACCCTCACCCATCTACAAAAACACTGCATCATTTACCGTTGGGGCTTCCCCTTTAAGTTGACCATGACCAAAGACGGTACACAATACCACATTTGGGATCTTCAAGAAGCCGAAGCATTCCTGTCAAAACTGGGTCTCCCAGAGACAAGCGACCACTCCTAACAATTGCGGGCTAAGTGCTTAGGCTGGTACTGGCCGTGGCTCTGGTGTCTCAGACTTTAACCAAGTGCGCAAAGCTGTTGAGCCATGATCTGGAGGACGAGCAGGTCCCTCCAGTTTCGCTTAATTGGCGGACCAGTTGGTCCAGGGGTTGCAGTTTGTCTGCGATGCATCATTAGATGCAGCTCCCTTGCTCTCAAAGCTGTCCGTTTCGGCAGCGGTGCTTAGGCCTGCTTTATGGCTGTAGTGCTGGTCGGCGGACCCAACTTCTAAAAAAGATCTGACTGACTTGCCTTTTCAAGGGGATCGTCTGTTTGGGGCCACTCTGAATGACATCATAAAGAGTGTCACAGGGGGAAGAGTACTTTCTTGCTACAGTCAAAAAAGGGAAAAGAACCTCGTCACAAGCGGGGCCCCTCCTTCTCGGCTCATAGGAAGGACCCCCTCAGGGTCCACCGACAAAATTTCAAAGCCTTTCAAGCTTCCTATGGGAGGCTCCAAGCGATCCTGGCCTGGTAAACCAACAGCGGTTTTTGCCTCCACAGACAAGACCCCTTTGGCATGAAGGGGTCCCCTCACCCGCTTCATGGGTGGGGGGATGTCTTCAACAATTTCTGGGCCCGTGTACCTCATTGATTACCGACAAGTGGGTCCACTAAGCGATTCTGTCCAGGTACAAGATAGAGTTCCAGTCTTGGCCCCAAAACCGGTTTTCCCATCCAATGTGCATCTGTCCCCGGAATGCTTGTTTGCCCTCCGGGGTGCGGTATGGGATTTATTGCTTCAAAGAGTGATCATCCCGCTTCCGGATGCGGAACATTTTCAAGGGTTCTATTCAAACCTGTTCATGATCCCCAAGAAAGAGGGTACGGTGCATCCGATTCTGGACCTCAAGGCACTAAATTGCCTTTTGTAGGGTCTGGAAGTTCAGAATGGAGTCCATTTGCTCAGTGGTGGCATCAGTGCATCTGGGGGATTTTCTTGCCTCCATCGACATCAAAGATGCCTATCTGCACATTCCGCTCTGTGCACCACATCAGCGCTTCCTCCACTTTGCTGTGGGAGAGGAGCACTATCAATTTGTGGCATTACCCTTTGGTCTAGCCTCCGCTCCATGGATCTTCACGAAGGTGTTGGCCCCGGTTCTGGCGTTGCTGTGCCAACGAGAGATTGCTGTCCTGGGATACTTGGATGACCTCCTTCTGCGCACGGAGGACCCTGCCACTTTGCATGATGACATGGAGATTGCTATCCAAACCCTGACAGAGTTTGGCTGGCTCCTAAACCTCCAAAAATCGGTACTGCAGCCAGCCCAGAGACTGGACTATCTGGGCCTGATGCTGGATTCCGCTCAGGCCAGAGTATTCCTTCCTCTGAAAAAACTCCAGAAGCTGTGGGCGGCAATTCACCTCCTGCTCTCTGAACTTGCATGCGGGTAGTGGGCCTTATGGTATCGACCTTTGGGGCGGTGCCATTTGCACAGTTCCATACCAGGACCCTGCAAAAGAAGATCTTGTCCAAATGGGACAAATGCCTGGGATCTGCGGACAACCAGATTCAACTGAGCCAGGAAACCAAAGGTTCCCTTGTCTAGTGTCTCCGTTCTCCGGCTCTTCAACAGGGAAAATCCTTTCTCCTTTTGTACTGGACAGTGGTCACAACCGACGCCAGCCTATTGGGGTGGAGAGGAATCCTGGGCCTGGGTTCCGCTCAGGGTCGATGGACGCTGGAGGAATCAAGGCTACCCATCAACATCTTGGAGCTTCGGGTGATCAGACTGTGTCTGGATCACTGGGCAGACCATTTCCAGGGGCTCCCAGTGCGCATTCAGTCGGACAATGCCACGGCCCTGGCTTATTTCAATCACCAAGGAGGAACAAAGAGTGTGCTGGCAGCTCTGGAGGTAGCTGGCATCCTCCGGTGGGCAGATTGCTCCATTCAGGCCATCTCCGCTGTCCACATTCCAGGGGTGGACAACTGGCAGGCGGATTACGTCAGTCGCCAGACCTTGGACCAAGGGGAATGGACCCTTCATCAGGATGTGTTTCAACAGCTATGTCTGTGCTGGGGCACTCCCGAGGTGGACCTGTTGGCTTCTCAGCTCAACAGAAAGGTGCAGAGGTTCGTGGCCAGGGCTCGGGACCCTCTGGCGATGCTCTGGTGGCCCCGTGGAGTCAGTACAGTTTGATTTAAGTCTTTCCTCCTCTCAAACTTCTGCCACAGCTGTTACACAGGAGCGAGGCTGAAGGGATTCTGGGAATTCTAGTGGCTCACCTGTCTTGGTACGCCAACCTAGTGCGCCTAGTCGCAGATGTCCCTTGGCGGGCCAATCTTTCATCCTGCTTTACCGTCGCTGGCTTTGACGGCCTGGCTGTTGAAAGCCAGGTGCTAAAAGACGGGTTTACCTGCATCGGTGATTCAGACTCTACTTAAAGCTAATGAATCTACTTCTAGAAAGATCTATCATCGAACATAGAAAGTGTACCTTTCCTGGTGTGAGTGGGGGGATGTTCACTCCCGCTCTTTCTCGGTGGCAAGGATTTTGAGGGGATTGAACAGCAATTGGCTTTGAGAACGATCAAAGGACAGGTGTCGGCCTTGGCAGTTTTCTTCCAAAGCCCCCCTGGCTTTGCACTCCCTGGTGTGTACCTTTATCCAGGGGGTCCGCCATATGGTTCCACCGGTGCGGTCCCCTTTACCACCGTGGGACTTGAACCTGGTGCTCTTGGTTTTGCAGAAGCCTCCCTTGGAGATTATTCAAGAGATTTCCCTGCTCACTCTGTCTCAGAAGGTAGCCTTCTTAGTGGCAATTACTTCTGCTTGCAGGATGTCAGAATTGGCAGCTTTATCCTGCCATATTCCCTACCTGGTAATTCATAAGGATAAGGTGGTTCTTCTCCCCATTTCCTTTTTTCCTTCCCAAGGTGGTTTCTAAATTCCATCTGAATGAGGACATTGTGTTGCCTTTCCTGTGCCTCAGACCGCAGCATCTGAAGGAATGTTCCTTGCACGCCCTGGATGTGGTTTGGGCAGCAAGGGTGTATTTGGCTGCTACTGAGCCCCTTCGGAAGAAAGACTCATTGTTTGTGGTCACGGACGAGCCGAGGAAAGGGCTGCCCGCTTCCTCTGTGACCATTTGCAGATGGGTCAGACAGACAGTGACTCAGGCTATTCCATAAGGGGTAAGGTTCCCTCCTTTCCGATCAAGGCACACTCTACCCGGGCACTGAGTGCCTCTTGGGCCTTCCGTCATCAGGCGTCGGTGTCACAGGTTTGCAAGGCTGCCACCTGGTCATCGGTGTACACTTTCATGAAATTTTACAAAGTGGATGTGCTGGCATCTGCAGATGCCTCTTTTGGCTGCAAGGTTTTTCAGGCCGCTGTTTAAGAGGGTTTTGACTCTCTTGAGGGTTTTTTTTCTTGTTCCGGTTTGCTCCAGTTGTTGCTGTTTAGCTCTGGCTGTTTAGTTGGCCTTTGAGGCTTAGAAATTGGATGGCTGTCCCTCTTCTCAGGTTTTTTGGCACTGCTTTGGGACATCCCAATGTTAATGTCTAAAGAAGCGCTGTGTCTGTCAATGAACGTAAGAGAAAACTGGATTATTGACATGCTGTAAAATCCTTTTCTCTGAGTTCATTGACAGACACAGTACCCACCCCTCTAAGGAGTTCTTAATACTCCTGAGACTGCTTGTTACTAAACTGAAGACCTTTAGCAGAGAGGGGGGTATATACCACCTCGGACTACTCATGGGTGTAGCCAAGTCTTTTTTCTGCCTAGTGTCCTACTCCTGTAGGGGGCGGTATAACCCAATGGTAATGTCTAAGGAAGCGCTGTGTATGTCAATGAACACAGAGAAAAGAATATAGTCAAAAATCCTGTTTTTTCCATCTGCAACAAACCAAGATTTCTTAAAACTACCCAAAATGTATTTTTCATTCAACAGTACTCTTCATACAAGACTCCCTGATATCCTGTGTAGTACTGACTTCCAGTGTTGCCAACCCCCTGAAGTGAAATTTACTGGCAGGGCGCCAAAATTTACCAATGGTACCAATTTTTTTTTGCTGCCAAAAATCATGAAATTTACTGACAAAGCCACCTTCTTTTGCTGACACTGCAAAAAAAGTACCTAAAATGACCATTTTCAGTGCTAAACAGTGCAAATAATATATTTAAACTATAAACATATACAGTATCTCACAAAAGTGAGTACACCCCTCACATGAAAAGATATCATAAAATATTTACAAAAATGTGAGGGGTGTACTCACTTTTGTGAGATACTGTAGCTAGTGTTATTAGCAATGTGTTTAAGTTAAACAAAACTCAAAAACCAACTTTCTCCATTTACATGAAGGTCAGATTACTATAATCCAGCCAACACAGAGTTCCCCTTACATCAGAGTCATCAATATTCCCCCTTACAGTGAAAGGGAACTATTATGTAAAGGGGAACGCTGCAGATCACGGAGGAACTGTGATGTAAGGGGGCTCTGGTGACCAGGGACCACCTTATATCTGAGTCCACTGCATTCCCTTTACATCAGAGTTCCCACTTACATCAGGGTCTGCAGCATTGCCCTTGCACTGAAAGGGGGGACTAGAGACCACCTTCTGCAGAGTGAATGCACTAAGGTAAGGTAGGTTACTAAGATAGGGGGAAACCTTTGTATCAGTTCCCCCTTACATCAGCAACCCCCCTCACCATGGCCTGGCGGCACTGTCACTGACCTCATCTCAGGCACACCGTGCAGGGCTCAGTCAGATGGATAGAGCTTGGCAGCTCTGGTGTTATCCTATAATCTCCTCTCCACAGTCCACACATGTCTGACTCCTCCCATGACCCCCATCCCAGCGGTGTTCCCACTCTTGACTCCTCTCCAGACTCCCCCTCAAAGACTGTACACATGATACAAGAGATGGTTAGAGGCTGCAGAGATGATCCAGGAGGTGATCACAGGCTGTGGACATGATAGGGGAGGCAGTCAGAGTCTGTGGACATGATACAGGAGGTGGACAGAGGCTGCAGACATGATACTGGAGGTGGACAGAGGCTGCGGACATGATACAGGAGATGATCAGAGACTGAAGACATGATACAGGAGATGATCAGAGACTGAAGACATGATACAGGAGACGGTCAGAGATTGCGGACATGATACAGGAAGTGGACAGAGGCTGCCGATATGATACAAGAGATGGTCAGAGACTGTGGACATGATACAGGAGATGGTCAGAGACTGCAGACATGATACAGGAGGTGGACAGAGGCTGCAGACATGGTACAGTCAGGAGGTGGTCAGAGAGGCTGCGCAGACATGGTAGTTTCCTCCTCTGTCCCCCATCATATCGCCTCTTCACATCAGTATCCTTCTGTGCCCCTTTCAACCCTCCAGTCTACAGGCACATCAGTGTGACAGTGTCCTCCTCTTCCTGTGCCCCTTTCATCCCTCCACAGGGCAAGGCACATCAGTGTCCTCCTGCACCCCCTTCACAGCTTCACCCCCAGTATTGTCCTCCTCTGCCATCTTTATATCATCCTCTTACATGTGCCACTGACTGACTGACTGACCGACCGAGCGCCCTGTCCTCTCCTCCTCGGGTGTGATGACTGGCGAGGCACCGCTGAGAACGAGTGCCGCTGCCTTCCATTTAAAAATGGCACCAGGCAGTGCCATTACAAGCGCGTACAAGCTTACCCGAGCTCGGAGGCTTCGGAGCGGTGCATGCGCAGTTGCCTTTTTTTTTTTACGGGGTCCGCTGCCCGTAACAGGCTTTTATGGGCAGCCCAAAAATGGACTGAAATTTACGGGCTTCTCATAAATTAACAGGCAGTTGGCAACACTGCACAGTGCATTGAGATAAAATGCACCATGTCTGCATTTTACCGCAGCACAGCAATCATTTGCATTGCAGTGTGAATGGGGCACACAAGGAGCAACTGTGGCAATTGGTGAGGCACCGCTGAGAGTGAGTGCCGCTGCCTTTCATTTAAAAATGGTGCCAGGCAACGCCATTACATTACTGCGCATGCGCCGCCCAGCCCAGTGTGTACGAGCTTTCCTGAGCTTAGCAGGCTTCGGAACGGCGCATGCGCAGTTGCATGGTCGGCCCGCAGCCATCTTTTTATGGGTGCTGCTGCCCATGACAGCTTTTACGGGCAACCTGAAAATAGGCCGAAATTTACAGGCTGACCATTAATTAACGGGCGCTTGGCAACAATGCTTACTTTCTGACAAGAAATTGATTCCTCCTGCCATTTCCACTCTGAGCTGAACATTCACCAAACACCTGTAAGAATGCAAAAAGATTTATTAGGACCATGACAAGCCCTGTTTATAGTAACAACATGGTTAAGACAGGAACAAACAACCATAAGGACAGGGTCTATTACTCTCACTCCCTTTTTATATTTAAAGGCCTTGCCAAATGCAGTGGATAGATAAGAGCAAAATGAAACAGGTAATAAAAACATGATAAAAGACAGAAGAGAATAACTCTAAAAGAGAACACCAAGATATGTAATAAACTGTGAATCTCTCTTTTTGGGGAGGGAAAGTTATGAAAAATGGCCCTCCCAAGACTGGATATTGTTCTAAACCTGTGGGTAAATAATAGAACCAGAACCATTGCTAAGTTGAAAAATGGATTTGATAATAAAGTTGGCAGTACCTCCACCCAAGACAGGGCCACTCTGAACAGAGAGGATCCCCTTCCTGGGAAATTAACCAATAATCTAGTCAAAGTAATTGGGAGCAGAGGAACTACTGCAACCAGCATATAACATTAACAGTCCGGATGTCACACCACTTCCTCAGACACAATCTGTCCAAAACTGAGGTGATAATATTTTCTCCCCCATGTGCTTCTGACTCTGTCGAGATTGATAGAAAAACTATCAGTCTGTCCCTGCATGCTAGGGTGCTAAGCATAATCCTGGACTCTGAACTCTCCTTTTGGCCCCACATCCAATTACTGTCCAAATCTCGCAGGCTCAACCTCTGCAACATCTCGAAAATACACCCCTTCCTAACCAATAACACCACAAAGCTTTTAATTAACTCTGGTTATCTATCGCTTCATAGTAATGGAGTAAATTCAGCGCACATGTGGAAAAGAGATTAGTATACTTGATTGCAAGCCAAGCACTGATAAAGGCAATTCATAACCTTAAGCATACATAAAAAATCAATAAAGACAGTGCAGCGCAAACAAAAAGAAGAAAACAGTCTTATCAGCCAAGGAAAACCATAACATTCAGTAAAAGTCCTATTCCGTTAATGGTTAAGGCTGCGTGTCAAACGGTATCCTCCAACTTTGTATAAGAACATCATGAAAACATCCCGGTGAGTCACAGTGCCTATAATATGTAGAGCATGCAGGTGAAAAACACACGTGGATCCTGCCACCTCAGACACTCCAAGCCTCTCACCTCATTGATTTGACCCGCAGGGGTCACAAAGCATGTATAAGTATACACAAGATCCAATCCAGATAGTGTTCTCACTTTACTTAGGATACAGCCAGAATACTCCTCAAAGATGTTGCATACTCATTGATTCGACCCGCAGGGGTCACAAAGCATGTATAAGTATACACAAGATCCAATCCAGATAGTGTTCTCACTTTACTTAGGATACAGCCAGAATACTCCTCAAAGATGTTGCATACAAAAAAATAGAAGAAATATAGTGCTCTCCGTCCTTTCCTTAGAATCTTCGAAGTGGAGTGCGACTTCTTCAGGAATAACATACCCTGCATTGCGCATGGACCTCCAACTTCGGCGCGACAAGCAGTAGTAGGTGGCGACAGGAAAAACTTCAAAAATAGTTCAAACGATAGACATGAGCGTGGTCACCTCCACGACTTGGTACACTCACAAAAGGAAAAAAATTATTTACTTACAAGAAAAATGTTTGCCTCTCGTGATATAAAGAAGATAAAAAAACATACGTTGTAGAAACTCCTCATAAGACCGACATAGGATTCATTTCACTCTTGTGATAGACCTAACCTAGAACACATATGAATATGTACGAAACACTGGGGACGCCCA
>BLSH010443380.1:692594-715436 GCA_018402905.1 Glandirana rugosa | reverse complement strand
GTATTTTTCACATATTCAATTGGATCATCATTAAAATCATTGATCTTTTAAAAACAATTGTTTTAAAAAATGTTTTTGCTATTGATACATGCCCCCCAGTACCCAGGTCCCTATACACTTTTTATGGACAATAATTTGCATACAAGCTTTCAATAAGGACTTCAGAATTTGCAGATTGGAATCCCATTGACAGCCAGAGTTCCCGCATTTGTGAGTTGACGGCATTTCGCCGGCAATAGTGATCTGTTCCATTTGCATGTGCGCCCAGTTTCAGAGAGTTGAAGTCTTAATTGCCTTTAATTGGGTGCTATTTTCAGGCACTGCTGGAGCACATTGTGGCGATATAGTAAATTACCCCCTTTGTAAAGAATACCCAATTAGGTGCAAGGAAAATTAAAAACTGCATTTTTGCTTGCACATGATTGGATGATGAAAATCAGCACAGCGTTACCACACTTACTAAGCTCTGGGGAAAATGAGTGCAAGGTGCACAGTCTATTTTCCTTTAATAAATCCACCCCATTTTCTTCTCCAGCAGATACAGAATACAATGTTTATGTTTTAGTAGGGGATGACCTAAAAAGGAGGAATACTTTATAATTATGTGGCAGGTGGTGGGCTGGCATTCATACATTATCATACCCAAATTAGGAGCAGTGGTGGCCACTGGCCCTACAATATTTGTGATGACGTTAGTAGCAGGAGTGTCAAGACTGGCGACCAGTAACAAGAGTGGCTTTGGGGGACTAGGTGACCCTCTGAAAGCAGTTGGAAAGAGAACTGTGTAAGTATTATGTCAGAGGTAGGCAACCTTGGCACTCCAGCTGTGCTGAAACTACAAATCCCATCATGCCTCTGCCTTAGAGAGTTATGCCTGTGGCTGTCAAAGTCTTGTAATGCCTCATGGAACTTGTAGTTCTACAACAGCTGGAGTGCCAAGGTTGCCTACCCCTGTATCATGTGGTGGATCATCCCTAGACAAACAAGTATTGTACTGTAAATTAGTTGGGAGGCAATGCAGATATTTTAGTTGTATTGGGACTTATGCTTCAATGCACATAAACTATACTAGGCTACATTTTATAAGGGTTTCTATTGTATTTTGGTGCAATATGAGTTAAAGGTTTTATGGATTTAAGAACTTTTTTTTAATGTGTGAACTCAGGAGAAATGTGTCCTTTTAACCTACTGTGTGGATAGCACCCTGGCATCATTTACTCGTCAGACCTCCTGCAAAAAACTCAAATTACAGTACATTAGCTGCTAAGGAAATTTAGGCACAATGTAAGGAATAATGCTCACATAATATTAGTGCAGGAGTAACTGCAATAACATTTAACATTGCAAGCTCCAGTGGTCTTTATTCTGTTCTGTGAATATAGTTGAAATCCAACCTTTTGTGAAGAAAGAAAGAAAACTTTTTAAAATCCTCACGAGGCCAAGCGCCACTTACAGAATTAAATGCACCCTGTCATAAGCTAGGAATGACATAGTGGGGTTGATTTACTAAAACCGGAGAGTGCAGAATCTGGTGCAGCTATGAATGGTAGCCAATTAGCTTCTAACTTCAGCTTGTTCAATTAAGCTTTGACAAAAAGAAAAAAAAACTGGCAGCTAATTGGTTTCTATGCAGAGCTGCACCAGATTTTGCACTCTCCAGTTTTAGTAAATCAACCACACCAGTTTATTGGAAAGAAAGTTGCTTAGGGGAAAGTGTAGATGTGGCTCTCCAAATACTCAAGAAATACTAATCTAAAGTATAAAGATGTTAGATCTAAAAGATGCTGGTCATAACGAATGGATGACTGATGATCCAGATGTGGTTAAAGCATGAATTGACCCAAAGTAAGCACTTTACGTGTAGACAGCTTGCCTCCACTTACAGCTATAACACTGTCAGACTGAAGAGAACGCTATATTTCCCTAGAGCAGTCGTGTCAAACTGGTGGCCCTCCAGCTGTTGCGGAACTACAAGTTCCATCATGCCTTTGCTTGTGGGAGTCATGCTTGCAACTGTCAGCCTTGTAAAGCCATCATAGTTCTGCAACAGCTGGAGGGCCGCCAGTTTGACACCTGTGCCCTAGAGAATAAGCTCTCAAGCAGACTTGAAATCAAGTTTATCACAGCCACATCTGCACCCAGCAAGGAATTGCATGTACACAGCTGCTTAAGTGGGGATTAGGACCACCAGGATCTGTAATATCCAGCAGATTACCCAGTCACCTACTTGATTGAAGAATTCACAGAGAAAAGACAAAAACAAATAGATCACTGTAGGCGCTCAGGTCTTAAGATCCTTGATGCTTGGCAAAAACTGAGCTGCATGTAGTATAAGAAGGGACTGACCCTATGTGGTACTTTTTGTTTTGTGTAGAGAAAAGAAAGGCGCCTCTAAGTGCAGTAGGTAAAGGAGTTTATTCTGCGCACACAGGGTTAAAAATCACTTACAGAGTGACAGGTAATACAAGCATGTAAATCAGTGATGAGGTCCTATTCCTTCACCTAAGTGTGGAAGTAGGCAATCTGGGGGATGAAAAAGCAGAAACAAGCGCCTCTAAGTGCAGTATTTAGCAGAGGATCATGGTGCATAAAGAGTTACTAGATATTAGAAGTGTGCAGGAATGTACAGTATCTCACAAAAGTGAGTACACCCCTCACATTTTTGCAAATATTTTATTATATCTTTTCATGTGACAACACTGAGGAAATTACACTTTGTTTCAATGTAAAATAGTGTGTGTGTACAGCTTGTATAACAGTGTAAATGTGTTGTCCCCTTAAAATAGCTCAACACACAGCCATTGATGTCTAAACTGCTGGCAACAAAAATGAGTACACCCCTAAGTGAAAATGTCCAAACTGAGCCCAAAGTGTAAATATTTTGTGTGGTCACCATTATTTTCCAGCACTACCTTAACCTCCCTGGCGGTATTCCCGAGTGTGGCTCGGGGTGGAATTTCAGTACCATTAGCGGTAACCCTGAGCCACACTCGGGATTGCATCACTGGATCCAAGGCAGTGCTACTCGATGACGCGTCGCACAGGGACGGAGACCTGCGGGAAATTCAAAAAGTGAAACACACAGTGAACAATTACACTGTAATCTGTAAGATTACATTACTACATGAAATCATTTTACATCCCCTTTGTCCCTAGTGGTTTGTCCAGTGCCCTGCATGCACTTTTATTTTATATAAGTCATTCTTTCTGCCTCGAAACATGAAAATGTCCATGTCAACCAAAAAGTGTCCCTTTACGTCAAAAGTGTTTTTTGACCAGCTAGAAAACACCAATAGTAAATAAGAATCATTTTCAGAATTGAGTGATACTGATTTTTGGGGAAAGTTATCATCAGACACTGAAAGTGACGACAGCGCAACTATTTCAGTGTTTTTGGTTTGATTACATTATTGAATACATTTTATTACTATTACGTTATTATTTTTGATAATTATTTATAGTTATTTATTATATTATAATTTATGATTTCATGTTTCAAACTTTATCATACCCGGGATGTCTATTAAACTCTGGTTTGGACAGATTTAAGTGAGTTATTCCTTAGAATTACAGGCCTACAATATAAACCGCCAAATTTCCATGCAAAATAATGTACCGCTTTCAGCACCAAAAATCTGAAATAATCATACCACCAGGGAGGTTAACCCTCTTGGGCATGGGGTTCACCAGAGCTTCACAGGTTGCCACTGGAGTCCTCTTCCACTCCTCCATGATGACATCATGGAGCTGGTGATGTTAGAGACCTTGCACTCCTCCACCTTCCATTTGAGGATGCCCCACAGATGCTCAATATGGTTTAGGTCTGGAGACATGCTTGGCCAGTCCATCACCTTTACCCTCAGCTTCTTTAGCAAGGCAGTGGTAGTCTTGGAGGTGTGTTTGGGGTCTTTATCATGTTGGAATACTGCCCTGCGGCCCAGTCTCCGAAGGGAGGGGATCATGCTCTGCTTCAGTATGTCACAGTACATGTTGGCATTCATGGTGCCCTCAATGAACTGTAGCTCCCCAGTGCCATCAGCACTCATGCAGCCCCAGACCATGACACTCCCACCACCATGCTTGACTGTAGGCACGAAACACTTGTCTTTGTACTCCTCGCCTGGTTGCCGCCACACATGCTTGACACCATCTGAACCAAATAAGCTTATCTTGGTCTCATCAGACCACAGGATATGGTTCCAATAATCCATGTCCTTAGTCTGCTTGTTTTCAGCAAACTGTTTGCGGGCTTTCTTGTGCACCACGTTTAGAAGAGGAATCCTTCTGGGATGATAGCCATGCAGACCAATTTGATGCAGTGTGCGGCGTATAGTCTAAGCACTGACAGGCTGACCCCCCACCCCTTCAACCTCTGCAGCAATGCTGGCAGCACTCATATGTCTAATTCCCAAAGACAACCTCTGGATATGACGCTGAACACACGCACTCAACTTCTTTGGTCGACCATGGCAAGGCCTGTTCTGAGTGGAACCTGCCCTGTTAAACCGCTATATGGTCTTTGCAGCTCGGTTTCAGGGTCTGGGCAATCTTCTTATAACCTAGGACTTCTTTATGTAGAGCAAAAATTCTTTTTTTCAGATCCTCAGAGAGTTCTTTGCCATAAGGTGCCACGTTGAACTTCCAGTGACCAGTATGAGAGAGTGAGAGCGATAACACCAAATTTAACACACCTGCTCCCCATTCACACCTGAGACCTTGTAACACTAATGAGTCACATGACACCAGGGAGGGAAAATGGCTAATTGGGCCCAATTTGGACATTTTCACTTAGGAGTGTACCCACTTTTGTTACGAGCGGCTTAGACATTAATGGCTGTGTGTTGAGTTATTTTGAGGGGACAGCAAATTCACACTATTATATAAGATGTACACTCACTACTTAACATTGTAGCAAAGTGTCATTTCTTCAGTGTTGTCACATGAAAATATATAATAAAATATTTCCAAAAATGTGAGGGGTGTAGTCACTTTTGTGAGATACTGTATAGTAGCAGGAGGCAGGTCTCACGCTGTTCCCTTTGTCCCGTGGATTGCATAGGAAGCAGCTGTCAATATAGCGTCCAATCCGGTGCTGGTTACTGGGGGTGCTGAGTCACAAGTCCTAGTTCCTGGTTTCCGCTGGAATGCACGAGGTAGATCTGTTTGGTGTCAATTCCGGGTGATAAAATTGTTTCGGAGCGTGTGCGGCTCCTTCATCAGAGAACATGCTTCGAAACATGTTCCCGCCCACCGCCTGGAATTGACGCCAAACAGATCGATCACATGTGTTCCAGCGGGAGCCAGGAACCAGGGCTTGTGATTCAGGACCCCCAGTACCCAGCACCAGATTTGACGCTATAGTGACAGCTGCTGGCCGGCTTCCTATGCCATCCACGGGACCAAGGGAACAACGTGAGACCTGCCTCCTGCCTCCTCCTGCTACTATACATGCCTGCACACTTCTACTATCTAGTAAGCGTAACTCTTTATGCATCATTATTCTCTGCTATATACTGCACTTAGAGATGCTTTTTTCTGCTTTTTCATCCCCCTGATTGCCTACTTCCACACTTAGATGAAGGAATAGGACCTCATCACTGTTTTGCATGCTAGCATTACCTGTCACTCTGTAAGTGATTTTTAACCCTGTGTGCGCAGAATAAATCCCTTTACCTACTGCACTTACAGACGCCTTTCTTTTCTCTACTCCTTACTCCAGAGCTGCTTATCCTTTCTAAGAGCTGCCCTAAGGACTGCTACACCTACTTCCATCTAAGCTGTGGTCACACCAGAGCGCCCTCACTCACATACATACTTTTTGTTTTGTGTATCTAGTGTCCTACTCCTGCAGACGGCACTATAACTCAGTAATCAAGTTTGCCATCTATGCTGAGTCTTTCATTAAACAAAAGAAAAATATGTTGGTTAGCCCAAAGTATGATGGTTAGATAAAATCAATAAGAATTCTAATAAGGTAAGAACAGAAAGATACGTCACTGTGACAAGGATAGATAAATAAAGGAAAAACTCCCAATGAGCTGCTTTATTAATAATGTTAATTTCAGACCTGGGAGATGTGGAAATGAGCATTACTACACAGAAGGGTCCTTAGAAGAAGTTAACCCAATGTTATTATTTTACTTGACTGGTTAAGAGTATAACACTAAGAACTTACATTCTTATATTTATTGGGGACCTCATTGGTGATACATTTCTAACATTATTCCCAACTTTTTCCCTCCTACCTTGGAATTTTGAAAGTTCCTGCCCACCTTGAAGTGTTCATCAAAAAATCCCCTCTGGGGATTTTCCCAGGGAGAGTCCAACAAATGCCACCTAGCGGGACAAGGTGGAAGGGAGCCAGAGACGGATGGGGAATTGGGACTTGATATCCTTAACTTATCTGACTATACATTATCAACTGAGGAAATACAACTACTACAGAGGGGGCTTACCTTTTGCCCTCAGTCTGAGACAGATACATTTGAGGGTTAAAAAGGAACTACATCTGTTTGTATATAACTCAATCCCTCACCAGTGGGGAGTGGAGGTCATCAGACATTTCCTGTCGCAATCTCACAGGGATAATAACAGGTTTCATGAATTTTTGACTACAGCCCTAAACTTTATTCTGACCCATAATGTCTTCTCATTTGACGGATCTCACTTCCTCCACGTGCAGGGCATAGTGATGGGGACGTGTTGTGCCCCATCCTACACCCATCTGTACCTGGGGGAGTGGGAAAGGACATTCTTGTCGAGCGAAGACCTGAGCCAGTTTACCAATCATATTCTGGTCTGGCTCAGGTACATAGACAACATTTTTATTATATGGGGCGGGACCAAGGACCTCCTTGATCAATGCTTGTTGGCCATGAATAACAATGACCTTAATCTCAGATTCACCATGGTGGCAAGTGAGACGAGATTAACATTTCTAGATGTGACCTTATATAAGGGTGAGGTGGGCAGATTGGAAAGCACCCTATTCCGAAAAGAGACAGCAGGGTATCAAATCCTCCATGCCACAAGTTTCCACCCTGAAAATCTGGTGACATCAATACCCTACGGACAGTATTTGTGACATCGTCGCAACTGTTTCAGTGAACAATCCTTTCAGGAAGAATCAAACGAACTAAAAACTAGACTTTTGCAGAGAGGGTACTCCAACTCCACCCTTAAAAAGGCCTTTAAAAGGGTGAGGGCCAAAACCAGACAGGAATTACTGTTTGGGGAGAGACAAGTAAGAGGAAAAAGGGGCCCCAATTTGATCCTAGTAGAATAATTATCACCTATACAAAACAACGTCAGATCATTCGACAGATCCTTACCAAACACTAGCAAATCTTAAAGACTGACTCCAACCTTAGACCCTTCCTCTCAGACAATCCCCAAATCACATTTCAGAAGTCCAGATCATTACGAGACAGTCTGACACAGAGTGAGTACAAGGGAGAGAGGAGGGGGGACCCCTGTGTACACCGGGGAACCTTTATGTGTGGGGGCTGTAGGTGCTGTCTCTTTATGAATACGGATCCTAAGATGAAATTACCAAATGGTCAAATTTTTAAGCCCGCCACTTTGCAAATTGCAAAACATCAGGGGTGGTTTATCTTCTGACCTGTTCATGTGGGGGGTTCTATATTGGAAAGACAATTCGGGAATTCTATAACAGAGCAGCACGCCATATTTCGAGCATTCGCAATAGAAACCCTGACCTACCTTTGGGACGTCATGTGAGAGATGTCCATGGGGGCATTTTTCCCAAAATCAGTTTCGCAATACTAGACAGAGTACATCCTGATCACAGGGGTGTTGATTTGGATAAATCCCTCTTACAGAAGGATTGTATCGTTGAGGATGACCAATCCTCCAGGCCTAAACAGTTCAGTCAGCTTTCGCCCCTTCCTGGAAGGTTTCACCTCAGGAGGTTGGGAAGGACATGGATAATGCTGATGAATATACATTTTTTTTGTAATGTGTTTGCGTTGTGTGTCCATCGTTTTGTCTTCATCTTTTTTCGTGTGGGGATGGGCGCAGCGGATTTGTCGGGGTTGTTCCCTCCCCCTGCCTCTTGGTGGTCGGGACGGAGTGTGTGCGCTGACCCCGTGGGCCGGAAGGACCGGGGCGCGCTTAGGTTGTCTTGGCGGGGGGCGCGGCCGGTCTCTCTGGGCTCTTGGATGTTGCCAACCCTGCTCCAGTGGACGGTGGGCATGCGTGCGGTTCCCTAGTGGGTGTAGACCGGGGATACGTCGGACAAGCCAGAGTCCGATGGATGGCGCGGACCGATGACGCCATTGTATGGCGCAATGGGAGACCGCTATGGCGCATGCGCCAGCGTCCGCGCTAGCTATTTAATGCAGCCCAAATCTGGGAGCTTACTGACCTGACTAGCACGGCACTTACGGAGACAGGAGGGACTGGAGACGGAGGTATGTGCACCCTGAGATTGTTTTGATGAATATTCAAGGGAATGCGACTGTGGCTTTGGGACAGTTGGTCTTATACTATGTAGGATTTGAAATCTGTGGTAGTTCATGGGGAGGGTAGCTCCGGGGATGTACCCAAAGGGTTGGAGCTCTATAATGTCTTTGTGAGGCCTCTTTTTGGCATTTCTCCTTATAACCCTCCCGGCCGTTTGCTGTTTTTAGGCATCTCCCATTTAACATACGAGGGCAGATCCCGTTGTTTGCTTTGGG
This sequence comes from Glandirana rugosa, assembly GCA_018402905.1. NCBI lineage: Eukaryota > Metazoa > Chordata > Amphibia > Anura > Ranidae > Glandirana > Glandirana rugosa. Next base: position 706,737 of record BLSH010443380.1, on the reverse strand, counting down.
AACATACACTGACACTGTTGGACCGGAGTGTGGAAATATTACAATGCATACCTAAAAAAGCAATACTTTATGACATGAAGAAGTGGGAAAATTATTGGTGCCTCCCTCCTCTCTTCGTCGCCCTCACTATGCCTACACAAGTTTGTGGGAACGTCTACCTTTGAACATGTGACTCTGAGTATAAGGCAAGGTCAGTATAGACTTTTATTCTGGGTCTGTCTCTGGCTCTCCCCCTGTCCTGTCAGGATATCCCCCAAGTTCTCATTTCTCATTTCACCTAAGGCTAGGGGACCCTGTTTTTGTATAAACCAATTCAGGACCTATTGTGGTTATGTTTTGCAAAAGGTGTATGACAATCTCCCCCGGGATGCATGAAATAATGGACCTTTTCTTCCTTGTTTTCTGTTTCTTTCCTATACCATAAAGGGTATCTGTACACATTTGAAAGCTGGAACCCAAACCACTCTTACAGCAACATTCTGACTCCTATTCATTTTTTGAAGTTATCTCTTGTTGTACATTTTGAGTGTGAAGTCCTCTCAAATATTACTACTAGGTAAGTATGACTCACACATTATACAGTACATTGGAGCCAATACCTATATCTATAAAGGGGTAAGAAACAGAAAAAATACACACAAACCTTTTTTTCTCCGTCCTACACCGCTTCACAATACTTCCTATGTGCCAGGTTCCCATGTTCACTATGATGTATCTGTAATTGTATTTTATGATTTGCTTTAGATAAAGCACATCTAGGTATGCAAATACATTCTGCAATAAGCCCCTGATGAAAGGCTTGAACCTGAAACGCGTCAGTCTCTTCTTTTGCATAGGACTGCGGAATGACGTAAAGAACACATATTCTGATTGGTGTGGGCCGACTGGATGATACCTTTTCATGGTTTTAACAGGATGTGACATTCATGTAGATATTAACAAGTTTAGTTGCCACACACTTTTTATCTGTACTTATGTGCAATAAATGAGAAATTGTTATAGATAAATCTGTGGTATTGATCTTTTCTGTTCCACCACCTCTAATGTCCCACCAATAGGGGTCATTCTTCTGGTATCGTACTTTTGGGGATTGGTGGTGGTATCAGACTGACATTGCTTGCTTTTTGAACTTTTACAATGTAGTATAAGTTGGAAAAAGTAGGACCCTCTTCTCAAGTCTATGGCTATTTTGTGATCATGTGAACTCAAGCCAGGAAGATTACACTCCCAAAATCATGAGAACTATAAAACACTTTTAGTGGCTTTTCACCAAAAATGTAAATAATGGTTTTAGGTGAATTTAGCCTTTTTAAGATTCCTCTTAAGCATTTTAATGATCAATTTAGCATCCACTGGTATTATTTTGTACCTATGTACATGCAATTTCATCAACTCCAACAGACTTATAATATAGCTTAAAAGTTCATGAGGTACAGTATGAAAAGCCTTAGCAAAATCTAAATAAACTACATTCACTAGACTTCCACCATCCATTGTCTCACTTGCTCACAGAAAGATAACAGGTTGGTCTGACAAAATCGTTTTTTTTTTACATCCATGCTGGTTTTCACTTATGTTAACTGTATCACTGACAATTTTTTTGTATAGAGTTTCTTAACTTTTCTCACAAGTAACTTACATACAATTGATGTTAGGCCCACTGGTCTATAGTTTTTTGGTATACAATTCAATCATTTTTGTAAATTGGTACCACATTTGTTCTATGCATAATCTGTTGGTACCATTTCAGTCAGTAAGGTGTCTTTAAAAATTTAGAAATAGCAGCAAGCATGTAAGCCATCTGAACCTGGTAATTTGTTCACATTAGATTTTTCCCACAGGACCCCAATCATACCAGCAGCGATAATATACAGCCAGCCATCCCATCCAAAAGGCCAGAATGACAGTAGAACACCCCTACAGGATACGGATAAAAACAGATATTCTTCATAGCCTTTTTACCTTTTTGAAAAAAAAAATAGGGATTTGCTTTATTTGCTGTAGAAATGGGTTTCTTGCTTTTTATATTAGCTATCCTGACTGCTCCTTTGATTTCTTGTTGTTTTCCCTGTAAATCTGGAATGCGGAGGGTGTCCCTTCTACTACTATGTATATTTAAAGGCATGTTTATTCTCATTTATTTGTTTTTTTTTTTACACTATGTAGTGTAACATCAAACCTATGTAGCCATATGTTCACATTTTGTTCTTTTATGCTTGTTGCCCAATAGAATCCAATGATTAATGTGCTTGTTTAATTAATCTTTAAAACACTCCCACTTGCCTTACGTGCTAATTGTTGCAAATATTTGGTCCAGCTGAGTGAGCTTAAGTAAAGGTTGCAGCTTATTGATGTTAGCTTTTTTGAAATTTACAGTTCGTTATACCAACATGCTTCTCTTTCCTGTAACTTATGGCAAATGTGATTACACTATGATCACTATTACCCTAGCTGTCTCTAATCTGCACTTCTGAAATAAACACCTTGTTGTCTGAAATGAATAGATCCTACAGGACCTTTTCCTTGATCGGGCATTCACCATCTGTTCCATGAAGTTGTATTGCAATGCATGTAGTAAATGGTAAGCCTTTGTTGAGTTAAAAGTTAGCCTGTTAAAAGTCAGCCTAGTTCTCCATGAACTCAAAACCCTCCTTCCTACACCAGTTCCTCAGGCACTATTTCAACTAACTAAACTCCTGTTGCCCCTCTGGTGTGGCTTGTGGCACAGGTAATATTTCTGAAAATACGACCTTGGAGGTCCTTTTCCTTAACTTGGTACCTAACTCTCTGAAATCTTTGTTTAGGATGATCCATCTTCATCTAATTATGGAATTTGTACCAATGTGTATCATGACAACTGAGTCTTCCTCAGCCCCATCCAGCAATATCCAACAATCTGCTAACCTGATATGCAACATGTTGAACCTGAGCACCCGGTAAATGGAAAACTATTTGGCAATCCTGGTCTTTGCGACAGATTACATTGTCTGCCCTTCTAATAACTGAGTCCCATACTACTGGTCTCTGTCTTTCTTTGTCTACACACCTATTCCCATTCTTACTGGAGCAGTCATTCTTCTTAATGCTAGAGGTGGTAGTCCACTCCAGAAATGCTACTCTTTTACTGATTGCCCCACTATGAATAAACTGGACCTATTTATTGGGAGGTATCAACTCAGGGCTAGCCTCTCTAACACTTTTCCCTCTACCCTGTCTTCTAACTGTTACCCAGTTACATACTATCTCTTCCATTTCTCCACCCTCCCTATACTGTTGCAAGTTGCAGGGTTGCAAGCTGATTCTTTAGATCCAGTATCTGGGCTTACAAACAAACAATTTGCTCATATCTTGCACTACAGTATTCACCTTTGAATGGTTGTTCAAAGAACATGCACATAAAGCAGCGTGTGCACTGTTCAAAAAAAAGGAGGGGGAATTGTGGGACTTTAAATGTGCACTGAATCACATTAACCAATCTGAGAAGACATGGTTGCTTCTATATTTATGGGGATATTTAAACATTTAAACCCTGCTTTTTTAAAAAATTTAAGCCCTGCTACTATTTACTGTAATGCTATGGGATTCAACCTGGTTCCGTTATCCCCTAGAGTGTGCTATGTCTTTGTTTTAACTATGCTCCTAATGTGGCACTATACTTTACAAAGGGAGCCTTTCACAGCCCTCTCACAACTATCTCCCCACACAATATTATTATAGTTTGATCTCAAAGCTTTACTCTTTACAGCAAACTTCGCACAGCTCAGAGCCTTGATTGCACTGTTAGGTCTCATTCACATGGCATACTAAAGCATACACCCATGCGAGGGCTGTGTTTGCCTGCATGGGAATGTTCAGGTGTACTGTGCATCCCCATTTAGGTAGTCCCATTCATGTCAATTGGAACACATTGGCTGCATGGACACAGCTGCTGCTCCCAATTTGACATTGAGTTGATACCCGCACACTGTCTGCGTTACGATGACCCACACCCACGAGGCTGTCAAACAGTGAGCAGCAGCTGTGGCCATGCAGCCACTGCGTCCGAATTGACAAGAATGGAAATTCTGTCATGGGGATGCACAAAACACCTGTGCATCACTTTGCAGGCAAACATGGGCCTCTCATGGACAAGCTCTTAAGTACACCTGAGTGAGGGAGGCCTTATTTATACAATTTTCTTCTACAATTTACCTATAGATTTACCAAAACAAAATAATATGAGGTTAAACACTTTCAATGTGTTTGCAATGAGCCCTAAGAGGATGTCATTTTTGACGCATCGGGTCCAGCTCCTGCCGAGGTCATTGCATGTCATTTGGGATTTTATTTTACAGCGCTGTATACATCTATTTCCTGTAAGTGTTTTGTATATATGTTTTAATAAATTCGATGGTTTTACACTATGTGCAATTGCTTGGTGTGTTTTCATATGTGTGCACAAACACAGAGAGAGATGGCTAGTGCAAGTGGAGGCCATTCATACCAGAATTGTGGAGATATGAGAGATTCATTAGTAGAAAATGACCTGGTTCCCTATGTGATATTTACTCACCCCTGCACTTGGGACTCATTACTGTATGGTATTTGGATCGACACTTTCTGGTAAGTATACCCATACTATCTATGGTGGTGGATATCATCACGCTGGTGGCTGTCACTGTTTTATGGATCAGCATTTCAATAACTTATGAGAACTTTATGTATGCATGGGCACACTATTGGTGGCCCTTTGTGGACACTTTATTTCTATTTTTGAATACTAAGTCTTTGCGACTTAAATCTACCACTATTTTTTTATGAATGCATTTATGGAATTATATTTCACAATATGGATCATTTAGCACTGCACTTTTATGCCTGATTTAATACACAATATTTGTCAATTGTGGTGCTAGCAGCTTTGTACAAGTCTACTAGCACAATACTTATTTTTATTTAGTCCATTCACTCCACAGTTGAAGGTAAATCTAAAGGAAATTGAATAAGAAAATTGTATATTGTATGCCCAGCCTAAGTTAAATAACACCTACAGAAAATCTCAACTGCAGGTATTTAAAGGTAAGTGCACACTTTTTTCCCCCTTTAACACAACTTTAATCACCATGCACACTTTCAAGCTGAAAATGCACAGATACTAGCTGTCTCCTTGTGTTAAACTATGCACTTAAAACAACACTGCATTTTAAACTGTTCACTTTGATGGCCCTACAGTATGTGTCTGCACTTTCAATTCTTCTCCATGGCTCAATATCCTCTTCTGTAGGCTCCACTTTTTTAATATTTCCCCAGATCAGAGCTTTAGGCTGCATTCACACAGGGGTGACCCGACTTCAGCGTGACTTTGCTAGGCGATCTCATCGTGACTTACAGCGCAACTTCAGACGACTTCATGCCAGGCAACTTTGCCTGTGGCCAATCAGAGCAGGGAGAGAGGGGTTGCCCTGGATAAATTATTTTCTTTTCACTGTAAAGTGGCTTCATTTTAGATGTGGAAGCCGACTTCTATTCAATTCTATGGGCACAAGTCGGATAGAAGCCGCCTAGAAGTTGTGCAAGAACCTTTTCTGAAGTCGCTCCGACTTCAGTAGTGTACATCAAGACCACTTCCATTAGTTTCAATTGGATATGATATGTCAAGCGACTTGGGGCGACTCAAGTTGGAGCGCAAGTCGCCCCGGTGTGAATGGGCACTTAGTGCTTGAGTTCTAACTAGCAATATGATACATGAAAGGGGAGAGTCGGGACTTTAAATGAGGTATGCTAGATGACGCTTCAAACAAATTGAACAAATTATGTAATAAATGTGTGTATTGCATAAAACACATATGCCATACAGTAATAGATATATGCAAAGTAAAACATATAAAGAAGCGTATTGCAAACCATATACATCAACATATTAATGTCAAGTTGTACACATGATAGTAAAGTTGTTCTTCATAGAGTAAAATCCTTAAGCCGCAGGGCAGATCCTAAAATAGGGAAAAATGCATCTGATATAAGCCTGACGTGTTTCGTAGCAGAAATGCCACTCCTCAGGGGCGGATGCATAATGAATAAAATCTGAAAAGAAACATAGGCATATAACATGCATTTGAATGGTTCGACCCAGGTATGGGAAGCCATACCATAATATAATATAAAAAGGTGGGAATGTCTGTAACTGGAACTACTTACATTGCCGGCATGTACCGGTATGTTGGCTGAGTCTTGTGGGCTAGGCCAACAGTCTGCCCTGGGAGCTGAGCTGGAGTCCATGAAGACAGTGAGAACATGTGTGTGGTTCCCAAAGATGTGCATGTCAAACCAATGAAGGAGGGCAGGGGCTCCAGTCTATAATTGAGATTATATGTGAAACATAAGTCTAGTACAACCCAAGTCGGCTAGTTGAGTTAGTTTCAATGGGATTTCAAATGTCAAGCGATTTGGGGTGATTTGAGGTGACTCAAGTCGGAGCGCAAGTCACCCCTGTGTGAATGGGCACTTAGTGCTTGAGTTCTAACTAGCAATATGCTACCCAGTATGTATCCACTTTTCATGGACAGTAATATGTCTAGCTGTCTACTTATTTAGGAAAACACTGACTTTAAGGGGTTGATTTACTAAAGCTGGAGAATGCAACATTTGGTGCAGTTGTGCATGGTAGCCAATCAGCTTCTAAATTCAGCTTGTTCAATTAAGGTTTGACAATAATACCTGGAAGCTGATTGGTTTCTGTGCAGACCTGCACCAGATTTTGCACTCTCCAGCTTTAGTAAATCAACCCCTAAATGTTTATATCACAAAACAGCTGTCCTACATGGCATCTGTTTTCAAATCGCAGAATAGAATGTATGCATCAGTAATAATATGCAGGACTGATTATATACTTGAGTAATACAAGCTTGACAAAAATGTTTCATGTTAAAATTATATAACATAACACATCATAATTGATCATCGTTTGTCTTGTTACACCCATCTAAATGTGTTTTATTTATCCAAATAACATGGTTTGATAGCTTTCAAAATGAAATACACTAATTATAGCTTTTATTTGTATTCATTCCCTGCTGATGTGTTAATTGTAGATTGTTGCTTTTTCTTTTTATTACATAATATTATGTTTACTTTGCGGTATGTAATTGTAAAATGCATAGTGGTTTGGAGGAGTGATAAGGCTAACAGAGGCAGGTTTTCTAACCTGCACAACCAGTGTTAGAAGAATCCCATAGACATGAAATATTTGCTCACTCTGGCGGAAAATAACCAGATCTGTCTCTCACATCTATGCCTACAATATCACTAACTAAAATGTTCTCCAAGGCATCTTCAACTACCTCCTGGAGCTGGAAGGGCTTTCTACATGGTGTGGAAAATTTGAGATTAAGGCTACGTTTCCACTAGTGCGACTTGTCCTGTCCTTGGGACTGCATAGTCGCATGACAAGTCGTACCCCATGATTTCCAATGAGTACCGTTCATATCTGTGCGACTTCAAGTCTCATCGACTTCAAAGTAGACCCTGCACTACTTTGGTCCCACTATGATGCGACGAGGTCCATAGACTTCAAGAATACTCAGGCATTGCTGCAAGTGGCATCAAAATTGTGCCACTTTCAGGGAAGTAGTGAGTTATGTTGTTGGTGGCTGTTGATTTAACCACTTCAGCCCCAGAAGGATTTCCCATGTTAGGACCAGAGCACTTTTTGCAATTCGGTACTGAGTTGCTTTAACTGACAATTGCGCGGTCGTGCAACATTGTACCCAAACGAAATTTGCGCCCTTTTTTTCCAACAAATAGTGTTTTCTTTTGGTGGTATTTGATCACCTCTGCGTCATTTCTGATCACCGCTATAAACAAAAACTCAGCGACAATTTTGAAAGAAAAACGTTTTGCTAAAATACAAATCCAAAAAAAAACCTAAATAAAAAAAACAAATTTATTCATCGGTTTTGGCCGATTTATATTCTTCCTCATATTTTTGGTAAAAAAAAAAAATCACATGAGAATTCATTTCTGGCGTTTTTACAATTTTTCTTTTTTACCGGTAGTGGCGGCAATCTGTGATTTTTATCGGGACTGATATTGAGGCGGACATGTTGGACATTTTTGACACTTTTTTGGAACCAATGACATTTATATATATATATTTATATATATACATTTATCAGAAATTTAAATGTCCACTGATTGCTGTATAAATGTCATTGGCAGTGAAAGGATTAACCTGCAGGGCGAGATCTAGAGGTTAACTGTATTCTCTGGGCATGTTTTAACTGTGAGGGGGCTGGGCTGTCAGGGGCATAAGAGATCTAACTGATCCCAGTGACAGGGATCAGTAGATCTCTTAGATGCTGCCTGACAGCGTGTGGAACCGCCGTGTTTACATCGGTGGTTCCCCGTTTTTCTTCTGTGGTAAGCAATCGCGGATCGCCGGCAGACATCGGGTACGCCAAAGCCGCGGGCACACTCCTGCAGAGTGCGGCACGCTCCTGCCTGCTAGCCGCGCATGCGCAAGCTGCCGTTTAAATATGGCGATTCGCGGGACGCTGCCACTCTGCAGCAGTAAATGTACATGAGCCGGTCGGGAACCGGTTAAAGTGAACTTTTCTATTTCTCATTCACTTAGCCCTGGTTCACACTGACAGTGGGAATGAAATGCTGTGAGTTCAGCTGAACTCATAGAATTTCATTCCCGCATGTCAGTCCCAACTTTGGGGGCGATTTCAGAGACATCTGTGCGGGTTTCTGCACAGGCGCGTATGGAAATCGCACCCCGAAGTCACCAAAAGTAGTACAAGAACTACTTTTGGGAATCGGTGTGGCGCCGCAAATGCAGCGTCGCCCCGTTTCGGACAGTTCCATTGCCGGCAATTGCCACCGATTTGGCATGCGACCTGACATGTCAAATTGCATGCCCAATCACTCCAATGTTAACCTAGACTTAAATGTAGTGGTACCTTCATTATTTGCTCCATTATCTGTTTTAAATGTACTCTTACTTTCCCCAAAGCATACAGTCTAATGCACACCTTAAGCACTCTTTTGCGCTTTTTGTGTGACAGCATGGGGCAGCCCTAAACGTGACAAACCTGGCAAAGTAGCCCCTGCACCTTTTTTGGAAAGTGAGCCTACTGCATTTCTGTACTGCGTGTTTTGGTGCATTTCACATGTCTAATAGCCGCATTTGTGGTGTCACTAAGAAATAACAAAACCACAAGCGCAATGCACATTCCGGAGCAATTTTGGGAATGTGCGCACAAATGCACGTCTCGGTGCACGTTCCCAGAACACTCAGGTATAAGTGGAATACACAGCACTGTTACTGGTATGCAAATGTTTACATTTTGTCAAAAATTAGGAGCTAAGCCCCCATTTTTATCTCTAACTCCTCCTCCTGGCTACTGGCATATACAAAGGGCAGTCATCTATAACTATCACAGGAAGGGAAAAGGTTGTTTCTATGCACTGTTTAAAATTACAGTCTGGTTTTATCCTCTCTAGCATTTGCCAGAAGCAATATGACAGTGTGCAAAATACTTTCCCTTGAGCACAGTTTCCTTCCACAGTTTATATACAGTGCCAATGAGCGGTTTAATAAAAGAAAGGTTTATATGTGGCAGGGACTTCTGCAAGCACTGGTAAAGGAAAAGGTTGTTTCATTTTAATGGCATATTCGCTTTAAAAAATAGGGGCATAACAATAGGGGTTGCAATTGCAACTGGGCCCCATGGTCCAGGGGGGTCCATGTGCCTCCCTTGTACACCAGGAGGGATGGCGGGGTGGCATTTAGAGGACCCAATCTCTTCCATTTTCCTCTATCCAGTTTACTTGTCTTCTGCTGTTCCCAGGGTCCCTGTGTGCTTCCCTGCCCCCCTCCCCCCCCACAGAGTTGCTGTCTTCCCCTCTCGTCTCTCCTGCCAGCTGCTGTAGAAGATGTGTCATGATGGAGAGATGGGAACGGGTCGGTAAATTTGTCATTTACCAGCTCCTTCCTTTTCTGAATGAACAGAGTCAGCGATTGGTACCAATTGGTTCATTCATAACTGTAGCATAGTGTTTTTACTATACTTCCGTTTCTGAATGAATGGGAGGCCCAGTACACAGCTATTCCTGTCCATTCATTCTGTGCAGCTGAGGCTACACAGATGGAAATTGAGAGCTGAGGTTTGTTTAGACCCCTGATATCTCATCAAAGCCCCCCAACAGAGCTCCTAAAACAAATTGTAATAAATTGTAAAAATAAAATTGTAAAAGAAATAAAATAAAATGGTAAAAAAGAATACAATTAAAATAAAACATAAAAACTACTGACACCAGTGAGGGAACTATCAGGATCGCAAGGATTGTAATTGTGACTGGGTCCTAGCATTTCACCACCATGGGGAGGCCCTAAGATGGCAGAGAGGGGGCCCACTGCAGAACTTGTGAAAGGGCCCCGCTGCAGTACTGTAATAAAGGGACCCGCGACAGGAGTAAAGGGCCCCAGGATCAGTGGGAAGAGGGAAGGGCCTGGGCCAGGGGTCAGGGGCCCTTCATAATTTCTTGCACCGGGGCCCTGAAAGTTCTAGTTACGCCTCTACTCACACAATTCCTTCTACTCAGCTGCTGCTCCACAGTGTATATCTGATACACCCACATCAAGAGTAAAGTAAATATAATGGTGCAGTGCTATAATTATTTTAGAATAATGTATATAAAAATATATAGTATCCGCTTAACCACTTAAGTATCGGGCCTATTTTTTACACTTGGTGTTTACATGTTACAATCAGGTTCTTTTGCTAGAAAATTACTTAAAACCCCCAAACATTATATATTTTTTTTCTAACACCCTAGAGAATAAAATGGCGGTTGTTGCAATACTTAATGTCACACCATATTTGTGCAATTTTTTTTGAAAAAAAAACATATTTTTGAATTTAAAAAATAACACAAGAGTAAAGTTAGCCCAATTTTTTCCCATATTGTGAAAGATAATGTTACGTTGAGTAAATTGATACCCAACATGTCATGCTTCAAAATTGCGCCTGCTCGTAGAATGGAGACAAACTTTGGCACTTAAAAATCTCCATCAGCGACGTTTAAACATTTCTACAGGTTACCAGTTTTGAGTTAAAGAGGAGGTCTAGTGCTAGAACTATTGCTCTCGCGATACCTTACATGTGTGGTTTGAACACCGTTTTCATATGCAGGGGGGGGTTATGTATGCGTTTGCTTCTGTGCGTGAGCTCGGCGAGATGGGAGTGCTTTAAATTTTTTTTTGTTATTTATTTTACTTTTTATTTTTACACTGTCCTTTTAAAAAAATAATAGAATAATAATAATAGAAAAAAACATGCCAGGGCCTCTTAAATATGAGATCTGGGGTCAAAAAGACCTCAGATCTCATATTTACACTTAAATGCAATTAAAGAAAAAAAGTCATTTGAAAAAAAAAATTTCTCCTTTAAGAGCTATGGGCAGAAGTGACATCTGGCATCACTTCCGCCAGTCAATGCTATGGAGCCGAGTGGGCGGCAACGCATTCAGGAGCGATTGTGATTGATTGCGAATCCGCTGCAGAGACCACTTTTATCTGAAACAGAAACAGCCGCTGAAAAAACGATACCTGGGTTGTGGTAGCTATCTGCTACCATAACAATGGTATTCCACTTCAAAGGACCGCTGTATAATGACGGTGGGTGGTCCGGAAGTGATTAAGGACCGCCCCACCTACATATACTGCGGCAGGGCAGCCCTTAATCAATATACGCTTATTGGGATTTTTATTACCATAATCATGTAGCAGAATACATATTGGCCTAAATTGATGAAGAAATTTGATTTTTTACATTTTGTATTGGATATGATTTATGGCAGAAAGTAAAAAATATTGTTTTTTTTTCAAAATTGTCGGCTTTTTTTCATTTTGTAGCGCAAAAATAAAAACCGCAGAGGTGATCAAATACCACCAAAAGAAAGCTCTATTTATGGGAAAAAAGGGAAATTTTATTTGGGTACAACGTCGCACGACTGCACAATTGTCAGTTAAAGCAACACAGTGCCGTATCACAAAAAATGGCCTGGTTAGGAAGAGGATAAAACCTTCTGGAGCTGAATGCAACCGTGATCATATATACATAAATTAAGTGAAAACCTGTGTTAATGCACTTATCTAATGCGGCATAACTCAAATAATGCAAACAAATTATAATAAAGTGAAAAAGCCTGGTGCTCAGTGTTATGGGTCGACACAGTTATACAGTACGTCCTTGTTGTGAACATACACACTCTTCAATACCCTTAATGTGCCAACTGTAATGTAACCTGTGCTCCACCAATAATCCACACAGGTAACCTTCCGTGCCTTGCCTCTTTAATGTGCTCACTCTCACCAGAAGTACTTGTGAACTATTACTGTATATAAGAAAAGTCACAAATGTGCTCCAGGAATATAACATCTACTCCTCACTGCTGCTCAGTGGAGTGTGCAAGACTACTGGGTGGCTACCTTATGTATTTATGATCACAATTGCTTACATATTTTGTATTTATATATTTTTTATATATATTCTAAATTGATTAGGCACACGGGGCGCTTTTCAACCTCCCCTGAACGTTTTATCCTGACAGCTAGAAACCAGCGTCTAAAACGGCCATTTTGTCGCGTTTTGCATGCCGCGTTCACATATAGGAGCGTTTAAAAAAAAAAAAATGGAAATGTCAGTAAACTAAACACTCCTAGATGCGAGTTACCGCATTTAGGTGCGTTTAGCAGCGTTTTGCCGTGTTTGACATCTGAATCGCCAGTAAACTTGGCGTCTGAACCCATTTTTGGGCGTTCAAAGAACAGCCTCTAAACGCAACTGTCTAAAAATGACTGTAAATGAGCCTGTGTACATGTACACATAAGATAACATTATCTGAATTCAGGGGCAGTTGAAATAAACGCCCAAACGCCTCTAAACATCCATTTACAGCGTCCCATGTGCATGGAGCCTTATAGTGCTGTGCTATTATACTTTACGCTTTTAAAAATTAAGCAGCATCGAGTGGAGGGAGAGGAGAATGGAAGACTGCAGTGAAACATCATAAACTAAACATAATGTCATATTTTCTCACATACACATGATGAGGAGCTTCGGAGTTTATAGTTAAACAACGTTTTGTTTTCTCAGACTCTTAATAAGCTCTGTTCTGGGTCCTGGATCCCAGAAGCTTTGTAGAGCTTTGGTAGGATTAATGTAAGTCTTAGGTCCACATCTTCACCTGATTATTGGTCTCAGCTGTCCACAGGTCTATACTGTATATGTGAGCTAACACTCCAGGCTCTCTCTTGTTCCCTGTCTGCCGTAGAGGTCTGTTGCTGTGTGAAAAAGCTGAATGCTGAAAGAACACTAAAAAAGGTAGAATCCCTGCCTGTGTGTTAGCTAGGAACTCGTGTGAATTTAGTTAGTGGCTCGGATAACGAGATTTTTTTTTAAAATGCTATGGACTTCCTGTATAAAATCCTCTTGCACTAAAACAGTATTGCTGCCAATACCAGCTGAGTGATACATATTGTACACACTGTATATCTTCAATTAAAAGTATTATTACCACTTCAGCTCTCGTACCTTTATACCCCTTACGGACCAGAGCAATTTTAACATTACCACTATGAGCCTGTTTATTTGGTGATAGCTTTGTCATTCCTTATGATAACAAAGTAATGCATGATATTTTTGTCAATATTGCATAGCAAAATGATTTATCTTCTATGCAACCAATAGAATAAGATGTAAAACTGCAAACTAAATGTATTTTTTTATTTTCTCGTGTCGGTTTTTAAGCAGTTTTGCTGTAAATAAAAGTACTCATTTTATTCTATACTTGTTTAATTTAAAAGGATACTAAAATTACACAAGACAAGGCAAAGGTATTCACAAGACAGATTGTCGGATTCTTTTGTGATTATCGCGAGCAACTGCTATAACCGCTAGCAATAATCTCTGTCTTCTCCAGGTGGGGGTGGCTTTCCCCATCAAGAGAAGACAATGGCCCTGCCGGAGGGATTCCCGCATTGACACTGTCTGTGTTGATGGGGGAATCAGGGGGTAGTTGTGTCTGTCACAGTTACGCCCTTAGGGAGGCCGTCCCGGTAACAGAAGAGAACTACCCCTTTCGGTGGGGGTGGACC
>BLSH010443380.1:663478-690494 GCA_018402905.1 Glandirana rugosa | reverse complement strand
ATTCCCCAATTAGGAGACATAACACATTTTTCCGACAAACTAGAACATACCGGTCTATGGAGTAAGAACGGAACAGATGATATAATCTGATATGATAATAATAATAATATGTCCTAAATATATCACGGTCGTCAAACGCGTCGCGAAATGTTTTTACTTCCGTCTGTCATGTCAATGTAGTGTTAAACCATGTTCTCCTTAGTCTCCCGGGATATATGATGTACGTCCGTCACACCTTTCCGACGTGTACAAGACAAGCTAGAAGGACGAAGTGTACCTGTGCCTGACGTCACGTAAAGATCTCCGTCACTAACAAATAAACTGTACTGTCTGCCTTCATTTTTGTAAAGCGCTGCGCAAACTGCTGGCACTATATAAATCCTGTATAATAATAATAATAGTATAGTCTAATATAGTAGACAAGGCAAGAATGAGGTATCTGGCCATACAAGATCAAACAGCCTTTTTACACAATACAGAGGATTAACCCCTTAAGTTACACAGTGAGTATAACAAGAATGCTATTCTGCATATACAGACATATTTTACTTTTGTGGGTTTAGTAACACTTTAAAGTGTAACTAACCCCATAAACAAATATTGTAACTTTCCAATTATTCAATGTGATGGCTGTATTTGTTTTCTTTTAAAAAAGCTTTGATTTTTGTATGGTGATCGGCCTGTAACACATGGTAGGAACACACTGCTCTAGGCAACAATCCCACAATTACCCCTTTCTGATCAAGCCACAGGTACAGGCTCTGCGAAGGAATTGAAGAAACAAGAAAGGCTGGATGGCCGTACTTCAATGCAACACCGGCCTGTAACACATCTTCTGTATTAGAGTGACTACATTCATTCTTCCACTGTATCTATGAAGTAGCAACATAGCCACCCTTGTACAGCAGAAATGTCAATCACTGGAGAGGGTAGTGTTAGATGGACTAGTAGATTTAGATGGACTTTACATAGGTGGCTAACAATTTAAAGCCCAAGTCCAGTGAACACTTTATAAGCAGTTACAGCAGACAGTTTTTTTTCCTTTGGGGATAAAGGTTTTATAAATAAATAAAAGCTGACCATTGTAAGTACTCCTGTCAGTGTTAAATTGTTTGTCTCAACCCTCTAAATGGCACTTTTGCTGGTCAGCTGGGTCTGTTAAAAGAAGTTGAAAAACAACAGACAAACAAAGATTTCTGTGTTAATGCTACTGACGGACAGTATCATATATGTCATTTTTTACTTTTGGCCATAGTGTCACTTTAACCACTTCAAGACCGGACACTTTCACCCCTTTCCAGTCCAGGCCATTTTTCAGCTTTCGGCACTGTCATACTTTAAATGACAATTACTTACTCATGCAACACTGTACCCAAAATACATTTTTATAATTGTTTTAGACTATGTGACGTTATGAGAGGCAAAGTCATAGATGGATGCTATGTGTCGCCTCGTATGCATTCATTTGGAATGGACTGGTTTTACCAGCCACCGTGGCAGGGTTGGTTCCGGACCAGATTTTGTGGTCCCCTGAAGTCCACTCTCAGGTGTTGGTTAAATAACCAGGAAGAGAGCACAGGTTTGCTCTGCCCTGGGTTCCTGAGAGTGACACGTGAAGCTTTTTGTTTATGGACTAAGGACAAAAGGTTTGTACTTACTTTGTTTTGTGGGTGTCTGGGAGAAGCCCTACACCGGTCAGATAGGTATGCTGAAATGTTTAGTTAGAGCCTGGATGGCAAGGATTTATTTTATGTTTTGTTTGTTTTAAATGCAACCTTTTTATCAATAAACCTGGCTGCAAGCCAGACTTTAAGAAACTACTGTCTCAACTGCCTTTATTCCAGGGAAGGTGATCCTCACATGTGCTAATCCCTCACAACAGATAGAGCTTTTTTTGGTGGTATTTAATCACCACTTAAAAAAAAAAAATCTATATAAACAAAAAAATACTTGAAATTGAGAAAAACAAACAATTTTCTTAACAAAAAGGAGCAAGTTGGAACTTTAAACGAGACAATGGTTATGTAGGCCATATGCCTCCATCCCGGGTTGGTTGATAAACAAGAGGGAAGTGGGACTTTGAATGAGGCACACGGATTGTAAAAGCATTAATTTTATTGAGGGAATAGACAAATGGCAATTTTCATCAACTAGCATTGTAAACAATTCATACGCATCCTTGTCCATACATTTTGGGCATCTAGCCTCTAAATTTAAACTAATACATATGAAATAGTAAAAAGTACATAATTCACAAGGTAATGAACATTTGCACACTGTATAATAATTAGTACGGCATATAACAGCTCTACGCGTTTCATGGAGGTTAGTACCCACTCGTCAGGAGCATGCACGTATTTAGTAACTGTAATTTAATAAAAATATATATGTAATATCACCATATTCAAAAGAAAAAAAAAGGGAGGGGAGATGTAAAAAAATATGTATCATTTACCATAGTAACTGCATGGAAAAGGGTGGCACTGAGAACCGGATACACCCCAGATGGGGTATCTAAGCCGGGAGCTGAGGTGGGGGGATGGCCCACATTGCCCCAACAGGGACCACATTCATAGACCCAACGTCCAAATAGGGGGATTGGTTTGTGTGACCAGGGAAGCTGACCCATATGGGGAGGGTGTCTGCAATAAATAACGTGATAGTGTTGTTAGGGCTATACATATATTTTTTACATTTCCCCTTTCCCCCCCTCCTTTTTTTTTAATATGGTGATATTACCTATATATTTTTATTAACTACAGTTACCAAATAAGTGCATGCTCCAGACGAGTGGGTGCTAACCTCCACGAAACGCGTAGAACTGTTATATGCCATACTAATTATTATACAGTGTGCAAATGTTCATTACTTTGTGAATTATATACTTGTTACTATTTCATATGTATTATTTTAAATTTAGAGGCTAGATGCCCAAAATGTATGTACAAGGATGCGTATGAATTGTTTACAATGCTAATTGATGAAATTTGCCATTTGTCTATTCCCTCAATAAAATGGATGCTTTTACAACCCATGTGCCTCATTCAAAGTCCCACTTCGCTCTTGTTTAAAACATTTTCTTTGTTATTGTAAAATGTTGCAAAATAAACAATCTTTTTTCTTCATAAATTTAGACCAAAATGCATTTTGCTGCATTTCTTTGGAAACAGTAACCCAAATCAGTGTAAGTCTTTTAGACTGTGTGAAAGTTATTAAGTCTACAAACTATGTTATAATGATTTGAAAATCAGTCAGTCCTGATGTAGTGATGGCCTATCTCATTTCTTGAGGCCCTAAAATGCCAGGATAGTACAAATACCCCCCAAATTACCCCTTTTTGGAAAGTAGGCAGGTTGAGGTATTTAATAGGAACATGGTGAGTTTTTTAAGGTTGTCACAAAGATGTAATTTTAACAAGTTATTTCTCACACATAACATAGGCATACTTTCAATTACACTCTAAAACATATTATACTATGACTTCCAAGTATGGCAATACCACATATGTGAGACTTCTTTTTACAGCCTAGCTGCATAGAGGGGCCCAAAATCCAATGAGCACCTTCAGACATTCTAGGGGAGAAATTACACATCTAATTTCCTGACTATCTATCACATTTTTGGAGGCCCTGAAGCACCAGGTCAATAGAAATACCTACAAAATTACCCTATTTTGGAAAGCAAACACTCAAAGGTATTTTCTGAAAGGCATAGTGAGTCTTTTCAAAATGTAATTTTTCTACCATAAGTTTTTGGTAAATGAAAGAAATATTTTTTTTTTTTACACAAAGTTGTCAATTAATAGGATATTTTTAACATATACTTAGAATTACACCCCAAAATCCATTATGCTACTCCTTATTGTAACTTGTTTGGTGGTGACTAGGGACAATATGACTTAAGCCAGGTACACACTATTAGCCCCCCACCAGAACACTCTGATCAGCGCTCTCTGCCATTGGCTGAGAGCGCTGATCGGGAGTCGGCTGAATGCTGGTTTTCCAGCATGCACGTCCGACAGACCGACATACCTCAAAGGTTTTGGTCCATATTGACATCATGCAGTTGCTACAGATTTTTCGGCTGCACATCCATAATGCAAATCTCCTGTTCTACCACACCCCAAAGGTGCTCTATTGGATTGAGATCTGGTGACTGTGGAGGCCATTGGAGTACAGTGAACTCAATATCATGTTCAAGAAACCAGTATAAAATGATTTGAGCTTTGTGACATGGTTCATTATCCTGCTGGAAGTAGCCATCAGAAGATGGGTACACTGTGGTCATAAAGGGATGGGCATGATAAGCAACAATACCTAGGTAGGCCATGGCATTTAAACAATGCTTAATTGGTACTAAGTGGTCCAAAGCGTGCCAAGAAAATATCCCCCACACTGTTACACCACCAACAACAGCCTGAATCTTTGATACTAGGCAGGATGGATCCATGCTTTCATGTTGTTTACACCAAATTCTGACCCTACCATATGAATGTTGCAGCTGAACCCGAGACTCATCCGACCAGGCAATGTTTTTCCATTTTATTCTGTTGTCCAATTTTTATATGAGTCAGGGTAAAAGGTCCCCAGCCTATACCCCAACAAAAATTTTTGGGAGAAAATTGGACTATCACGACACCAAAAATATAACATATAACATTCCAATTAAAATGTATATAACAATTTTATTAATACATTCAATTAAAAAGACAGAAACATAGAACGTAAAATCACTGATTACACCAATCTACTGTATATCACATCCCATGCAAGGGAGAAGGACATTGAAAGGAGTCAGGAAATAGATATCGTAAACCTCCACATGTTTTGCATGTTACCGCTTCATCAGGAGGGATATCCGAACGTCTAGTCAGACCAGGTATGACCTGGGTACATACTGATAAGGAAAAATAAAGTGCATAATTTTGATCCCAGGGAAGTATTGGCACTAATGGTGGCTCCCAGGGATGTTCATTGACCCGGCTCTGTATTGGCCCTCTTGACTAGCCCGGTAACCCGGCGTTGCAGCCTTTTAGCTACCATTCCTTACAGCTTGCATATGAGCCACCATTAGTGCTGGTACTTCCCTGGGATCAAAATTATGCACTTTATTTTTCCTGATCAGTATAGGAACTAGTTTGATCTACCTCCATACACATCACCCCACTTCTGCTGAAGAGGGACACAATGATGTACCCAGGTCATACCTGGTCTGACTAGACGTTCGGCTATTCCTCCTGATGAAGCGGTAACCCGCAAAACATGTAGAGGTTTACAATATCTATTTCCTGACTCCTTTCAATGTCCTTGTCCCTTGCATGGGATGTGATATAGATTGGTGTAATCAGTGATTTTACATTCTATGTATCTGTCTTTTCAATTGAATGTATTAATAAAATTGTGATATATATTTTAATTGGAATGTTATATGTTATATTTTTGGTGTTGTGATAGTCCAATTTTCTCAAAAAAAATTTTTTGGGGGTATAGGCTGGGGACCTTTTACCCTGACTCATATATATTGTTCATTATGGACGAGACACCTCATCTTTATATTACCCTAATTGGTCTATTGAGGTACTGTATCTATTGTCCAATTTTGATGAGCCTGTGTGAATTGTAGCCTCAGTTTCCTGTTCTTAGCTGACAGAAATGGCGTCTAGTAGCTGTAGCCCATCTGCTTCAAGGTTCAATGTGCTGTGTGTTCAGAGATGGTATTCTGCATACCTAGGTTGTAATGAGTGGTTATTTAAATTACTGTTGCCTTTCTATCATCTCACACCAGTCTGCCCATTCTCCTCTGACATCAACAAGGCATTCATTTTCATCCACCATTATCTGTAAATCCTAGAGATGGTTATGCGTGAAAATCCCAGTAGATCAGCAGTTTTTGAAATATTCAGACCAACCTGTCTGGCACCAACGACAATGTCATGCTCAAATTCACTTAAATCCCCTTTCTTCCCAGTTGAACAGATGGACCTAATAAAGTGGCCGGTGAGTGTATATAGGCCAGATAGGAAGCGGTTAATATGTTACACATTACTCCACAGCCTCCTCCTAACCATTACAAAGGGAAGTATGTAAGGATTTTTAAGCAAGTAAAAAAACACTCAAACAGGTAACTATCAATTTTTCCATTTTTTATGCTATGTTAATGGAACATGTTACAAATATAATGGAGGTGTTATCTCAATTTGGCTGCAAAAGTGGAAATGCACTTTAAAGCCCGCAATTACGACTTTGCAGTCTACAGGATTTTTTTTAAGTTAAACTGATTTTTTTTTTAGTTTTATTCATCAGATTATTTTGTATGGGCAAGGAATGAACACCTCTCTGTAGTTCAAGCTCTTTAGTTGTCACTATCAAAATTGTTCTGGAAAGCAGTCTAGCAACAATCTCTGATTCCAGATGGATGGCACTCAATTTTGCAGGAGACTGAGCTGGAGATTAAACTGATCTGTCAAGATAAAAAGTTCATAAGAATGTCTAAGGCAATGAGGAAGATGTGAAAAGACAGCCTTGCACTGTATACAAACAAGGGAGATATTTCAGGACATAACAATAAAACAGACTGATCTTCATTTCAATTGCATTCAGCAGCACATAAATATATTGACAAATACAGTATATGTCAAACAATACTGCTTTCATTTAAGAAATATATTTGGAGTCGGTCTATGCCATGGTTAATGACATCAAGTGACAGCTCTCCTACTTTTAGTGTTTTATTCAAGTAAGACTTCCCTAAGACATTAAAGTACGACTCCGGGCTACAAAAATAATTATTCTGTGAACCTAATGCTATCCAGCACACATTACTGCTATTTTAATTCAGAAAGCCTATATTTAAGGGTTTTTATGTTTACATTATTCTATACAGTAAGAGGCCATTAAAATGTCTCTGTATGGATTGCAGCCTCTTAGACATCATTCCATACTGTATAACCTTTCTGCTTCAGGAATGGTTCCAGGAGACGACTGTGGATATGAATATATTAATAAATACAGTCATTTCAGATAGAGCTGGGAAATGTAAAATACTCAAACTAGACAATAGAGGGTTCCAAGCATCCCTTTTACCAGTGACTATAGACATTTGTGGAGCAGAATCCCTGTGGTCACACCTTCTGCAATTTTTTTGATAATATAGTGAATGGGACCTAAGGGCCAAAATCAAAGAGAAAAAATGACTGAACCTCTGGCAGAAAAAGGGACTTGAAGTGTTACTAAAGTCAGATTTATTTTTTAAATTAAAATAACAAACATGTTATACCTGCTCTGTGCAGTGGTATTGCACAGAGTGGTCCCAATCCTCCTGTTCTGGGGTCGCCAGTGGTGATCTTGGCTCCTCCTCTTCTTTTTAGGACTACCATAGTCAGCTGCTTGGTTGCAGAATTATTGGGAGCTATTCATTCAGCAGATCACACGTCGGCCAGTCAGACCAAATTAGCGAGTTTGTATAAGACACGCTTTTAAGTATAAATATACTGTTGTGGCCAAAAGTTTTGAGAATGACACAAATACTAATTTTCACAAAGTCTGCTGCCACAATGTTTATGATGGCAATTTGCATATACTCCAGAATGTTATGAAGAGTGATCAGATGAATTGCAATTAATTGCAAAGTCCTTCTTTGCCATGAAAATTAACTTAATCCCATAAAAAACATTTCCACTGCATTTGTGAAGAAGGCTTCAGGGCGCCCAAAAAAGTCCAGCAAGTGCCAGGACCGTCTCCTACAGTTGATTCAGCTGTGGTATCCACCAGTGCAGAGCTTGCTCAGGAATGGCAGCAGGCAGGTGTGAGTACATCAGCAAGCACAGTGAGGTGAAGACTTTTGGAGGATGGACTGGTGTCAAGAAGGGCAGCAAAGAAGCCACTTCTCTCCAGGAAAAACATCAGGGACCGACTGATATTCTGCAAAAGGTAAAGGGATTGGATTGCTGAGGACTGGGGTAAAGTCATTTTCTCTGATGAATCCCCTTTCTGATAGTTTGGGGCATCTGGAAAAAGTCTTGTCCGGAGAAGGAAAGCCACTACCATCAGTCCTGTGTCATGCCAACAGTAAAGCATCCTGAAGACCATTCATGTGTGGGGTTGCTTCTCAGCCAAGGAAGTTGGCTCACTCACAATTTTTTTTTTCAAATATAATTTTTATTAACATTCAGCAAGGGCAAGACAATATATCAGAGATAATAAAGACCGAACAACCTAAATATATCCATATGTTTCAGAAGGTACAGGTATCAACTTGTCAGCGTTCGGTATTGTAGCTTAGTAAAAACAAGAAATTTTCTTTTTATCTGTTATACTTTACGTCCAGACTGAGGTTCCTCTCTCAGTTGGGTGCGCCTCCGGTCTAGGACACAGCATTTCAACTGAAAGTACTTATATAGCCCTTACTTATACCCATTTTCCATTTTCTCAAGATAAGGGTGAGGTAAAGAAAGGAGAAAGAAAATAAAAACACACTGAAGTGAAAGAGAGTAGAGAATAGAAAGAGAAAGAGGGGATAGGGGACGGGGGGGAATCGTGGGCAAGAGACGGAGCGAAAAGCAACTGCAATCTATCAGCCCAACCGAGGAGGCAGGTATACTCTTATGATGGGGCTGGGGGGGGGGGGAAGTGCCCTGCCCTCATCTGATAAAGAAAACATATTCCACATTCCCCATGTCTTATTGTAAAGTTCCCTTCTATGTTGTGACATTAACACCAAATCCTCCATCCTATTAATTTCTTCGACTTTCTGCATCCACCCTGATATGGAAGGAGGATGCCTCTTTTTCCAGTTGAGTGGGATACAAGCTTTGGCTGCATTTAGGAGATGCCATAGTATTGAATTTTTGTAAACCGTAGGGGATATATCTGAGACGTGGAGAAGGAAGAAGGAGGAGTCCCATGGAGAATATACATTTTTGGACGACGATAAATTTTTGGACGACGGTACGAACTACCGTCCAGTATGTCTTTAGCTTGGGGCAGGTCCAAAATATGTGGAGTAGCGTTCCCCTGTTCTCCCGGCATCGCCAGCACTGATCTGACGTGGTCGGGTAACAAGTACTAAGTTTTGCAGGTGTGTAATACCACCTGGTTAACAACTTAAAGTTGGTTTCCTGGATTTTGGTACAGATTGACGATTTCAAAGAAAACCGAATCATATTTTGTATCTGGAGCGCCGTGAAGGTGCAATTAAGGTCTGCCTCCCATTTCGCTATACAGGGCAAATGTGGTTGCTTGGTCGGGGTATTTATTAAAGCGTAAGCTTCGGACAGGGTCCTCGGGAGAGCTTCTGTATCCGAGCAACGTTCCTCAACTGTTGTAAGTGCCTGGTTGAATCCAGCGGGTTTAGGGTGGGAGTGGAGAAAGTGGTGTAGCCGGAGGGCCGGCCAGAACAGGAGAAGAAAGGGTCCGTCAGTGGTTGTCAAGTCTGCAATGGAAGGCCACCGGTCCTTTTGAATAAAGTCAGCAGCCTGAGTATGGCCTGTCAGGCATAAGGTTTGGTATTCTTGTGTGTTAAGGCCTGGCGAGAAGTCTGGATTGTCCAGAATGGGGTACAGGGGGGGAGTCAGCGGACGTGAGGTGCCTCTGTATGGAGACCTGCCAACTAAGAGAAAGGGTGGTGCCAATCAATGGGTGTGTTTTTAGTTCCGATGGCAGCTTACGGAAGCACCAAAGTGCCCTTTTCAATGGTACGGGTGTTTGCTGTTGTTCTATCTGCGCCCACAGTTTAAGGTCAGAGTGGCGGCACCAGTCTATAACCCTACGTAAGTGAGTTGCCTGATAATACTTGTGTATGTCTGGCAGTGCTAGTCCACCATAGTGTTTGGGCAATGATAGTTACATAGTTACATAGTTAGTCAGGTTGAAAAAAGACACAAGTCCATCCAGTTCAACCAAAAAAAAAAAAAAAAAATACATATACACATATACATACACACACACACACATACAACCAAATAATCCCATATACAATCCTTCACCCACAGTTGATCCAGAGGAAGGCAAAAAACCCCAGCAAAGCATGGATCCAATTTGTTATAAAGGGGGAAAAAATTCCTTCCTGATTCCCCGAGAGGCAATCGTATTCACCCTGGATCAACTTTACCTAAAGATGTTGGTACCCAGTTATATTATTTACATTAAGGAAAGAATCCAGGCCTTTTTTAAAGCAATCAACTGTGCTGGCCAAAACCACCCCTGGGGGGAGTCTATTCCACATTTTCACAGCTCTTACTGTGAAGAAACCTTTCAGTATTTGTAGATGAAATCTTTTTTCCTCTAGACGTAAAGAGTGCCCCCTTGTCCTTTGTGATGACCTTAAAGTAAATAACTCCACACCAAGTTCACTATATGGACCACTTATATACTTGTACATGTTGATCATATCCCCCCTTAATCTCCTCTTCTCAAGAGAGAATAGATTCAGATCCTCTAATCTTTCCTCATAGCTGAGCTCCTCCATGCCTTTTATTAGTTTGGTTGCCCTTCTCTGCACTTTCTCCAGTTCCCCAATATCCTTTTTGAGAACTGGTGCCCAAAACTGAACTGCATATTCCAGATGAGGTCTTACTAATGATTTGTACAGGGGCAAAATAATGTCTCTATCTCTGGAGTCCATACCTCTCTTAATACAAGAAAGGATTTTGCTTGCTTTGGAAACCGCAGCTTGGCATTGCATGCCATTATTAAGCTTATGATCTACCAGAACCCCCAGATCCTTCTCCACTATGGATTCCCCCAGTTGTACTCCCCCTAGTATGTACGATGCATGCATATTCTTAGCCCCCAAGTGCATAACTTTACATTTATCAACATTAAACCTCATTTGCCACATAGTTGCCCAATTAGACAGTGCATTGAGGTCGGCTTGTAAGTTGGAGACATCCTGCAAGGAAGCTATTCCACTGCATAGCTTGGTGTCATCTGCAAACACTGAAATTGTACTTTTAATCCCAGACCCTATATCATTTATAAATATATTGAAAAGCAAGGGTCCCAACACTGAACCTTGGGGTACACCACTGATAACCTTAGACCATTCAGAATAAGTATATAAGAGTTGCGAGTGAGGGAGTCTGGGTTTCTTATGTGCCCATAAAAACTGAGTGAAAAGAGCCTGGACCTGCTTAAAGTATTCAGAGGGGATTTTAATTGGTAATGCCTGGAACAAATAAAGAAGTTTGGGTAATATGCACATCTTTAAAAGGTTACTTCTGCCGAACCATGAATAAATGCCTTTTTGCCATTGGGCCAACAAGGTACGGATTTTGGTTAGTACAGGTGGGAAATTCAACTCGTAAGTGCGGGAGATATCAGAGGGTATGAGCGTACCCAGGCTTACTCACAATTTTGCCTAAGAACACAGCCATGAATAAAGAATGGTACAAAAACATCCTCCGAGAGCAACTTCTGCCAACCATCCAAGAACAGTTTGGTGACGAGCAATGCCTTTTCCAGCATGATGGAGCACCTTGCCTTAAGGCAAAAGTGATAACTAAGTGGCTTGGGGAACAAAACATCAAAATGTTGGGTCTATGGCCAGGAAAATCTCCCGACCTTAATCCCATTGAGAACTTGTGGTCAATCCTCAAGAGGCGGGTGAATAAAAAAAACCCTACAAATTCTGACAAGACCCAAGCATTGATTATGCAAGAATGGGCTGCCATCAGTCTGGATGTGGCCCAGAAGTTGATTGACAGCATGCCAGGGCAAATTGCAGAGGTCTTGCAAATATTGACTCTTTGCATAAACTTCATATATTTGTCAATAAAACATGTGACACTTATGAAATGCTTGTAATTATGTTTCAGTATACCATAGTAATATCTGACAAAACAACCTAAAAACACTTAAGCAGCAGACTTCGTGAAAATGAATATTTGTCTCATTCTCAAAACTTTTGGCCACAGCTGTACATCCATCCCCATACATCTCATATACAGTATTACTCAAAGGGGCATTAGCTAAAATAAAATGCCACCTAATCCAATGATTTGGTTTTATGTGGGAAAAGCTGAACTGAATCACCCAAAGGCTTTCTGTGTCTCTTGGAGATGCAAATGAAGAGACCTAGCTGCACTGGTTTAAACACTCTCCCACCTTCATGAAATGCTTATAAGGCTGTGTCCTCACTGGATGTCCTGTCACTTAGGAAATTAGTTATTAACCACTTCACCCCCGGAAGGATTTCCCCCTTTAGGACCGCACTTTTTGTGATTCAGCACTGCATCGCCTTCACTGACAATTGCGCGGCCGTGCGACGTTGTACCCAAACAAAATTTGCGTCCTTTTTTTCCCACAAATAGAGCTTTCTTTTGGTGGTATTTGATCACCTCTGTGTCATTTCTGATCACCACTATGAACAAAAAAATAGCGCCAATTTTGCAAAAAAAACCAATATTTCTTACTTTTTGCTAAAATACATATACGAAGAAAAAATATTAACAAAAAAAATTTTTTCATCGGTTTTGGCCGCTCTATATTCTTCCTCATATTTTTGGTAAAAAAAAATCCCAATCGGCGTATATTGACTGGTTTGTGCAAAAGTTGCTGCGTTTACGAATGATGAGAATTAATTTATGGGGTTTTTAATTTTTACATTTTATTTACTAGTAATGGCAACGATCTGCGATTTTTAGCGGGACTGCAATATTGCAGCGGACATGTCGGACCATTTTTACCCTTTTTTGGGACTATTGGCATTTATACAGCGATGAGTGCTATGAAAATGCACTGATTACTGTGTAAATGTCACTGGCAGGGAAGGGGTTTACCTGCAGGGGGCGCTCTAAGGGTTAACTGTGTTCCCTGTGTGTGTTACTAACTGTATGGGGGCTGGGCTGAGTGGGGGAGGAGAGAAATCACAGCTCCCATACACAGGGAGCCTGCGATCACATTCCTTCCCCCTATCAGAAAGGAGATCCATGTGTTTACATACACAGACCTCGGTTCTGTCACTGCGGGGGAGCGATCGAGGGTAGCCAGCGGACATCGAGTCTGCCCTACCCGCTCCCTGGCCCCCCGGAACACAGTGAGCGTACGAGCGCGCCCTCGATCCTCAATCTTGCAGCAGCTACCAGGTGAAGACAGTTTTCGATATCGAGACACTTTGCCACCATCAGACGACGGTGGGCGGTCGGCAAGTGGTTAATCAATTACAGTGTTTTATTTGCTCATATTAGTTATCTGTATATACAGTATATATATATATATAAGAAAGAGAAAGAGAGAGAGAGAGATTGAAAGAAAGAGATTTTGCAACTTTCCCCAGTGCAGATGTATTCTCTCCACATGAGGGCATGTTGCCACCTGCATACACATGTCATCTGTACACATAGCTGTCATATACAGAATTAATTCTAGAAACAAAGCTTAGGGCTAAATAAATATTGATGGGCTTGTCATGTAACACGGTGCATGTTGCTCAGTTTGTCCGGTTTATATTCCTGCATGTTTGTTTTCTTTGCGTATAGTGTAATACATACCTGTGGAAGTGGAACTTCCTTTAAATCAATTATGTATTCATATAAAAGAAAACTAAAATCCTTAATTTTTAGCAGCGCAAAACAACCTGTTAGAGTAAGGCGCATATATAAATAGTGCATATATAAATGGTGCAATCTTGCTGAAATTCACAATACATAGTCCAAAGTCCAATATTGTATAAAAGTGCAGGTGCTCAAAGGGTAATCAAAAAATAATCCAATGGGTGAATTATTAACCATAGAAAATTGCAGATGGATATCACATGCTGGACCATAACTTTCTCCACCAATTTCACCACGTGCTGGACATATACACACACTGAGGCTCACCAGATGTATACAACTCAATGCACATCCAATATTCATGTGAGATCAGTATACATCTGCTTTCCTGTGAGGTCTACTGCCACTTCCAAGTCCCCTTCAGGATCAGTAACTCAAACAAGGAAACAAGCAAGGAAGCCTCTGATAGTGTATTATTTTTTTAAAAACCAAGCTTTTAATCCAATCAAAGTAATAGTAAAAGACAAGCAAGTGTGTGTGTTGAGTGGTCTGTTACCCGTGTCCTAACGCTGCTAGCAAACCTCCGTTAGTCCCAGTGTCTCCACCGGCATCAGTCCGCCCAGCCTGAGTTGTCGTATGGCCACACACACTGACGCGTTTCATCACTTCCGACTTGGTCACAAAGGGGACTTGGAAGTGGCAGTCGACCTCACAGGAAAGCGCATGTATACTGATCTCACATGAATATTGGATGTGCATTGATTTATATACATCTGGTGAGCCTCAGTGTGTGTATATGTCCAGCACGTGGTGAAATTGGTGGAGGAAGTTATGGTCCTGCATGCAATAACCATCTGCAATTTTCTATGGTTAATAATTCACCCATTAGATTATTTTTGATTACCTTTCGAGCACCTGCACTTTTATCCAATATTGGACTTTGGACTATGTATTGTGAATTGCAGCGAGATTGCACCATTTATATATGCACTATTTATATATGCACCTAACTTTAACAGGTTGTTTTGTGCTGCTGAAAATTAAGGATTTTAGTTTTCTTTTATATTTGTATTATTTTGAAAGCAGCAGCACGGGTTATATATCACTTGATTGTTTATAAGTCACTTGATTATTTACTGTGGAAGGGTTACATTATAGCACGGTGACACTAAGTGAATTTTATTTATTTAATTATGTATTCATGTAAAAAATGAGTACCTCAATTTGTCTTTATATTGGCTTCCAGTGATCCTCTGGACAACAGCATAAAAGTGAATCTATGGTGAAAATGTTAAATCATGTACTGTATTCATTTTCACAATGAATTTTAATTATATCTAGCTCCATTCATTTGAATGATTTTGGAGTTTCGAAACTTAATGAAAAAAAAACCCACAATTGTACTGAATGCAGTGACATATAATCAACATTATTATTATTATTAATATACAGAATGTATATAGCACCAACAGTTTATGCAGCGCTTTACAATATAAAAGGGATACAATACAATAAAATACAAGAGGATTAAGAGGCTCCTGCTCAGAAGAGCTTACAAGCTAATAGGGAGGGACATGTGTACAAAAGGTTGTAATTGTGGGGAGTGAGCTGATGGAAGTGGTAAAAGATTAGTTGGAGGTGTGAGAGACTTCCCTGAAGAGATGAGTTTTCAGGGATTTCCTGAAAGCAGCTAGAGTAGGAGATAGCCGGACAGGTTGAGGTAGAGTGTTCCAGAGGATGGGAGAGGCTCTGGATAAATCCTGGAGATGAGCATGGGAGGAGGAGATGAGGGAGCTTGAGAGTAGGAGGTCTTGAGAGAAGCGGAGAGGACTGTTTGGGTGATACTATCACTTGTAAATCAATTGTAAATTGCAATTGTAAATTGCCTTCTAATCAAGATCTGGGGAGCAGGTCTATCTATCTATCTAGCAACAGGTTCAATCAACGTCCACCCTTTTAGCAAGGATATGGTCCTCAGTCAGGAAGAGAGGAGTAAAAAGAAGGTATGTGCTGCTCAAAATTAAGAGAGTTAAAAGAACCTGTTGTTTTTCCCTGCATTTGCAAGGGTTATGTTTACAGATACATAAGGCCCCTTTCACACGAGCGCTCCGCTGCTCAGCGGGTATCCATCCGTTTATCCCCGCTCAGCCGGGTGAACAGCTCCATTCTCCTCTATGGAGGATCGGATGAACACGGACCGCCTGTCCGTGTTCATCTGATCCGATCCGCCAGGCGGATGGAAAATAGGGTGTCAGCGGACATGTCATCGCTGACATCCGTCGCTCCATAGAGGACGATGGAGCGTCCGTTGGGGTTCACCTGAAAAACTGACAGGTGGACCTGAACGATTTACTCGTGTGAAAGAGCCCTAAGGAAAAAAAAAATAACTGGAAATGTATTTTTTTTTTAACTGAGCAGATATCCCATTTCTGCAACTAAAATGGAAGCATCTGACCAGCTCAGGGCAATTTTACTTGATATAGAAGAGATGCACTCCAGTGAAAATAGCCAATATAGTCAATTCAGCATATTGAATTAATAGCATAAGAAAATTATATATTTATTAAATAAAAGGATATTTTGATTTAGCAAATTTTAATAATTTGTTCATTACAATTTTTCAAAAGCTGTTTTCAACTACAGTACACTCTTAGGCCTCATACACACGGACGTTTCTAAAAAAATAAAGAAAACGCCGGGCCCGACGTCAAGGAAAAAAAGTCGGTGTTTTTCGGCGTTATGCATCGGCGTTTTTGAGCGTTAGTGAGCGTCGGCGTCAATAGGCGTTTTTTAAAAAAAAATCATCCCTCTGCTATTTTTCAACCTAAAAACGTCGGCGTCAAAAAACGCCGGAAAACGCCGGTATAATATTAGGTGGCGTTTGTTGGCGTTTGTTGGCATATTGTGGTGTCGGCGTCAAAAAATGCCAAAACGTTACAGCCTCAGAACGCGATGGCTGTGGGTTCTAGTTTCAGCTCACTAACGCCGACGTCATCTACAGCTCAAAAATGCTGACGTTTTTATGGGGCCATTGACTAACATGGAGAGCTGCAAAAAACGCCATAAAACGCCGGCGTCAAAAATCGTCCGTGTGTATGAGGCCTTAGAAGCAAGGAGTTCAGAAGTTAGCAAAACTCTGAATGATTTATATTATTTTCAGATGTTTTTATCAGCTCAATGGAGAGTGGTTTGTATTGTCCTCAGGATGAATTATGATATTTCACTTAAACAATCCTTGGAGCTGATAACCATGGCCAATTTTATTCTTCTTTTACTGAGCAATTGAACCTAAAAATGTCGGCGTTAGTGAGCGTTTTGCGGCGTTGGCGTAAAAACGCCAAAACCTTACAGCTTTGGAACGCGCTGGTCCTGCGTTCTAGTTACAGCTCACTAATGCCGATGTCCTCTACAGCTCTAAAACACCGGCGTTTTTAAGGAGCCATTGAATAACATGGAGAGCTGTAAAAAACACTAAAAACGTGGCTGTTAAAAACGCCCGTGTGTATGAGGCCTAAGGCTTTTAAAAAACAATCTAGTGATTCTGCCAGTAACACACTTACTTTTCTAGGGTGAATATGCTCACTCACTGTACTGTATCTATGGAAGATCAGCATTATCATCTTATGTTGCTCACTCTTTGGACTACAAGCATACACCCATATGCCGTACTCGTGTTCATAATGTCACCGATGTATACATGGGTACACCAATGCACAGCTATTCATGTCAATGACAGACTATACCCTGCAACTACACTGAATGGGTTCAGCTGGCCCATGCACAAGAGCACTAAGGGTCTGCCTATATTATAGTCACATGATAAGTTTCAGTAAATGCCTAGAACAAAACCTTCAACTCTATATTTATATGTTACCAACTATAAGATTTTTTCACCACAGATGAAGCTCCTATTGCAGAAGATACCTAGAATGTATTGTGAAAAACTTTGCAGACTTCTAGGAAAATAGGTGAGACAGTACCAGGGAATGCGTTATCTTAGAAGTCTTGTACACAAAGTAATGTTTCCGTGGTTGTACAGATGAGGAATACAAATTTTAGATCAGTTTTAGAAAAATCATAGTCAACAGCAGATTGAAATGAAAAGACTTGTTTTTCATTTAACCACTTCCGGAACGCCCCATAGCAAATTTACTGCTACAGGACGGCTGTCCTGTGCAGGATAACATATATATATATATATATATATATATATATGTGGTTCTGCACTTTTGCCTAGGGGGCGTGCACATATCCCCTCGCTGGTGGGCCAATTCTGCTGTGATTAATCACAGCAGAAGCTGTCTGCAGGTGCCGTGGACTGGATATCTGCCAGCACCCACTGATCATCAGTAAAACACACAGAACAGAGTTCTGCCTATATAAACAAGGCAGATCTCCATTCTGACAGGGGGGAAGGAATGGATTTTGTGTCGCTGCAAAGCAGGGAATAAAATCAATTTCTTCCCCTAGCAAAAGCAGCACATACAGAACACAAAAACACTGGCTAGGCACACAGTTAACCCTTTGAGAGCTCTAGATATTTAATTCCTTTCCCAGCCAGTGTGATTAGCACAGTGACAGTGCATATTTTTAGCACTGATCACTGTATTAGTGTCACTGGTTCCAGCAAAGTGTCAGTTAGTGTCTGATTGTCGGCCACAATAACGCAGTCCTGCTATAAGTTGCCGCCATTACTAGTATAAAAAAATTAAAATTCCATAAATATGTACCATAGTTTGTAGACGCTATAACGTTCACGTAAATCAATTGATATGTTATTATTGGGTTTTTGTTTACCAAAAACATGTAGCAGAATTCATATTGGCCTACATTTATTTTAACCACTTCCGGACCGCCCACTGTATATATACACGTCGGCTCTTTGCCATTGCATACTGTTACTATGGTAGCAGATAGCTACCATAACCCTGGTATCGTTTTTTTCAGTGGGTGGCCAGCTTTCAGATAAAAGTGATCTCTGTGGCGGATTCACCGTGAGATCACTTTTATCAGTTACAGGAAAGGTGCCCCTCCGCCACTTTTCCGTCATCTCCGCTGCATACTGGACCCGCCGGTAGCAGTGGAGACGATCGGGTCCTGCTCCGTCCATGCCTGGGAGCCAAGTGAGCGGCAGATGCCGCCCACTTGGCTCCATAGCATTGCAGGTCGGAAGCGATGTCAAACTTCACTTCCGCCCATAGCTATTAAAGGAGAAAAAATATATATATATTTTTTTTCAAATGACATTTTTTTTTTTTTTTTTTTAATTGCATTTTAATGTAAATATGAGATCTGAGGTCTTTTTGAAAAAAATTGGGCTAACATTACTGTTGTCTTATTTCTTTAATTCAAAAATTGCATTTATTCCAAAAAAAAATTGCACTTGTAAGACTGCTGCGCAAATATGGTGTGAAATAAAGCATTGCAATGACCGCCATTTTATTCTCTAGGGTGTTAGTAAAAAAATGTATCAAGTTTGGGGGTTCTCAGTAATTTATAGCAAAAAAAATTATTTTAACTTGTAAACACTGACTCACAAAAACAGGCTCAGTCTTTAACCGCTTCCCGCCCGGCCATCATTTGTCTATAGGCCGGGCGCGAAGCGGTTAAGGACTGAGCGGTAGATCAGATATCCTGACTGGGCGTCCATTGACGTCCTCAGGATAACCAGCGATCGCACGCCCGTGGAGGTGCGCATCGTGGCGATCGGTGGTGCAGTGTGTCAGCCTGACCCACCGCATTACGGATCTCGGTAAAGAGCTTCCATCGGAAGCTCTTTACCACGTGATCAGCCGTGACCAATCATGGCTGGTCACAGTGTAAACAGGAAGAGCCGTTTATCGACTTTTTCTCGTCTGCAGATGTGAGTAGAGGAGAGCCGATTGGCTGCTCTCCTGACGGGGGGGGGGTCTGCGCTGATTGTTTATCAGTGCAGCCCCCCCCTAGGATCGCCACCCAGGACCACCAGGGAGCCCACCCAGGACCACCAAGGAGCCCACTAGGACCACCAGGGAATGCCCACCCAGGGACCACCAGGGAGATGACCAGGGAGTCGATTCTGACCACCAGGGAGCCGATCCTAGACCACCAGGGAGCCTACCCTAGACCACCAGGTAAGGGGCACAATGTCCAACATGGATGGAACTTGCAAATTTCAGATGCCACATAGGACCACCAGGGAAGGACAAGCTGACAGTGTAATCTGTCATTGCCACCTATCAGTGCCCACCAGTGCCGACTATCAGTGCGAAGTGCCACCCATCAGTGCCACCTATCAGTGCCCATCAGTGCCGCTCATCAGTACTGCATATCAGTGCCCCCTATCAGTGCCCATCAGTGCTGCTTATCAGTGCCCCCTATCAGTGCCCATCAGTGCTGCATATAAGTGCCCCATCATCAGTCCCCGTCAGTGCCGCCTTATCAGTGCCAATCAGTACTGCCTCATCAGTGCACGTCAGTGTAGCCTCATCAGTGCCCAACAGTGATGGAGAAAATGTACTTATTTACAAAGTTTTGTGACAGAAACAGAGAAAACCTTTTTTTTTTCAAAATTTTCTGTCTTCTTTTATTTGTAGTGCAAAAAATAAAAACCACAGAGGTGATCAAATACCACCAAAAGAAAGCTCTATTTGTGGGAACAAAATAATAAACATTTTGTTTGGGTACAGTGTAGCATGACAGCGCAATTGCCATTCAAAATGTGACAGCACTGAAAGCTGAAAATTGGTCTGGGCGGGAAGGGGGGAAAGTGCCTGATATTGAAGTGGTTAAGTGGTTAAAATCAAAGAAATTCAATTTTTTTAGATATGCTTTATAGCAGAAAGTAAAAAATATTGTTTTTTTTTCTTTCAAAATTGTAAGTTTTTTTGTTTATAGTGCAAAAAATAAAAAACGCAGTGGTGATCAAATACCACCAAAAGAAAGTTCTATTTATGGGAAACAAATTGCATACATTTTATTTGGGTACAGCATTGCATGTTCGCACAATTGTCTGTTAAAATAACGCAGAGCCATATCACAAAAATGGCCTGGCCATGAATGTGGGGTAAATCTTCCGGAGGTCAAGTAGTTAAAGTCTTTTAGCAGTAAAAATGTACATAGTTACATAGGTAGTAAGGTTGAAAAATAACACCAGTCCATCCAGTTCAACCTGTAAATGTGTGTGTTTATATCACTACCAATTTCCATATTTCTGTACATTGAATTTGATAAGAAACACATCTACAAAGAAAAAAATGTCAATATTAAAAAAGTGACATCTTAAATTTTGTATTTTCCCTCTGGCACATGTCAGTCAGTCTGTACATTTAATGGTTATACAGAGCAAAATGTAGCTTAATATTACTACAGCCTGAAGGAGCCCCTGTCATCATCGATAACTTTACCTGTGTTTGTACTATTAGGGATTAGTGATGCAGATGACAGTTTGGCCACATATAACGCTCTTCAAATGATAATGAATATGTACTCTACATTCGTGTGATGCAATTTACATACCTCTCCAGAACCAGCAATGCCTCAGGGCAGGGCTGATCAACTTACTTCCTCCAGTTGTTTGGGATCTAGAAGTCCCAAGGTGCTTTTTCTGCTTTTGTATTACCTTAATCACTACAGTTTGCAATTATTGTTATTATTTTATTACAATTCAGCTTTAGGCAAAAGGAAAAAGTAAAACCTTCAATCTCAGTTCCTTTAATCTTTATGGTATACTTGTTCTATATCCTGAAATAAGTGTGAAGATCATAAAAAATCAGGGTAAGTACAGTATTCCTTATTGGAATACTTGTTTTTTTTGTCAGTGACATAAAGTAATATAACAAGATCAGCGTGACAGCAAAACAAGTAGCATTTTCAGAATGAGAAGTCTGTGGTTGTTCCCTTCATGTTTATTTCCAAGTATTCCTTTAAGAGAGACACTTGCCAGAACATTGAGGTCAACTACAATTTTCCCATAGGGTTATATGTGCATTTAACATATTTTTTTATTGTGTAAACACCCAAAAAGCCTTATGCTTCTGGATTCCACCATCTTGGATGTGATGTCAGCATATCCAGCAGACTCAAACCAAAGTATGTACAACCTCAAAAGTCCTGAGTCACATCCATCTCCCCTCAGAACTGATTTGATTGCTTCCTTCCTGAAGTCATTGGGTCTACCAGTTCTCCTCCCTACAAGGGGATATGGAGATCCTACTTACTTTGGAAGAACTAAACTCTGCTCTTTCCATCTCTAAAACTGAAAAGGCCTTGGCCCTGATGTGTTGTCTTTTAGCTACTATAAAACCATTATGGATGTACTCTCTCCCTTGTGATTTTAACTCCGTTACTACCGGCCATCTCTCTGCACAGGACTTATTGCGGGCACACATAGCAGTCATCCCGGAAACGGATAAGAACCACGCTCAGTGGAGTAATGATAGGCCAATCGCCCTCTTGAACTTTGATTTAAAGAGTAATTCCACTTTTGTTGAGAAAAAAACATTCCCCTCTGGATGATCTATGTACATTGCAAGGATTTTAACAAACTATGTTGTAGATTCTTACCTTTTGCTATTCTGAAGAAATCCCTGTGTGTTTGTATCCATGCGGGAAAGCGACTCTAATGGAAGTGGTTTCATAATTATCAATCAGCTGTGCACCTGCAGGGCTCTAATGGGGAAGCTGCTGGGCCTGCATCCCTTTAGACATGATTTCCTACTGGGAGCATGTCACCAAAAATGACATTTTTGTTGTAGGGGATGCCTGAAATCTGACTTGTATCTTAGGGCAGACTTCTGGGAAAATTGGTGAGCCAATCACAAAAGCAGGAAATTATGTTTCTGGAGGGGCGTTCTGTACACATTCTGTGTACAGAACACCTCCAGGCAACCATATTGCATTGCATTTTCAGAAAATTACAGAGCTGCAGATTAAAAAGGAAAGGGAATTTTTAATAACATTCAATTACAATATGACTTGTGTCGCAATTGTGTGCACTATATTATTTTTCTTTATTTGCTATTTTTTGTCCCCACAAAAGTGGAGTTACCCTTTAACACTTGAAAATCATGGTGAATAGGCTGCTCCCTCACATCGTTTGGATTGTCATGGAGGACCAGGTTGGCTTTCTCCCACAGAGAAGGGCTAGGGACAATACCACAAATGTCTTTGCCTTGATACATTCTGCCTGATCAAGCACTGAACCTTTTATGCTGTTATCTATGGACACTTAGAAGGCCTGTGATTGGGTGGACTGGCAATTTGTGTGGTCCACTTTGACTCACATTTTCCTGGGGCATGGATCTATGCCCTTTATTCTTCTCCCATGGCTGCAGTGCAGGTGAATGAGGCCAGATTGGGATACTTTTCTTTATCTAATGGGACCCGGCAAGGGTGCCCCCTTTCCCCGTTAATTTTAATTCTGTCCTTTGTACCATTATTATGAAAGGCAAGATCTGATTCGACCATCAAAGGGCTCTGAATTTCTACCACAAAACATAAGATCACTGCTTATGCTGACAGTCTTTTATTTTTCCTTTTGGACCCTGCGTCCTCTCTCCTTGTCTTACTGAATCTCTTTACACAGTACACAGATCTATATAACCTAATTTTAACATTAACTACTCGAAATCCCAAGCCCTGAACTTCATGCTTTCTCTTGATAGGGTTACCAAGTTGAAAAATTCTTACTCATTTTACTGAACCCCTTGCACCTTTTGACATACGCTAACCCTATCTTGGTTTGGAAGATGTAATGCTTTCAAAATTACAACTTTGCCACATTCTATACCTAATCCAAGCGTTACCTATAAGAATACCTCAATACTACTTTTTTATTTCTACACACTATGTTGATAAAGTTAAATTTGGAGAGACAAACATAGGGCTAATCAATATGGTGCAAATTTATATATCCTACACTTGTCCAGGGTGGTGACATGGTGCTGTATATCAATGGCCAAATCCTGAGCACAAATTGAACATTCCTCCCCAGTGACCCTATCCGCTCTCCCTTGGGTACAAATGTCAGGTGTCCCCATCACAGTGCCCATATACATCAGGTTCCCATCACAGTGTCCCCATACTGCAGGTGCCCCCATTACAGTGCCCCCATACATCAGGTTCCCCATAACAGTGTCCCCAAACATCAGGTTCCCCCATCACAGTGCCCATATACATCAGTTCCTCCCATCATAGTGCCCCCAAACATCAGAGTTGTGCCACCCTTTCAACCTTTTACTTACAGTTCACACCTGCAAGATCTGGAAAGCAGCCTCTCCTTCCTTTCCCATGCTGATACTGAGGTGAGGTCAGGTTTCCCCATCAAAATGCTCATATACATCAAGTTCCTCCATTACAGTGCCCCCATACTTCAGATTCCCACATCCCAGTGTCCCCATACATCAGGTTCCCCCATCACAGTGCCCCCATTAGTTTCCCCCATCACAGTGCCCCCATATATCAGGTTTCCCCATCACAGTTCCCCCATACATCAGGTTTTCCCATAACAGTGTCCCCAAACATCAGGCTCCCGCATCACAGTACCCATATACATCAGGTTCCCCCCATCATAGTGACCCCATACATCAAGTTCCCCAATCCCAGTGCACATTTACATCAGGTGCACCCATCACACTGTCCCCATACATCAGGTTCCCCCATCAGTGTCCCCATACATCAGGTCCCCCCATCACAGTGTCCCCATACCTCAGGTTTCCCCATCACAGTGCCCTATATATCAGGTTCCCTCATCAAGTGCCCCCATACATCAAGTTCTCCCATATCTGTGTCCCCAAACATCAGGTTCCCTCATCACAATGCCCATATACATCAGGTTTCCCCATAACAGTGTCCCCATACATTAGGTTCCCTCCATCACAGTGCACCATACATCAAGTAGCCCCATCACAGTAGCCCCACACATTGATTTCTCCTGTAACTGTGACTCCAAACATCAGGTTCCCCCATTAAAGTGCCCATATACATCAGGTTTCTCCATACATCATGTTCCCCATCATAGTGTCCATATACTGTACATCAGGTTCCCCCATCACAGTGTCCATATACATCGGGTTCCCCATAATAGTGTCTTCATACAGCAGGTGTCCTCATTACAGTGCACCCATTCATCAGGTTCCCCATAACAGTGTCCCCAAACATCAGGTTCCCCCATCAGAGTGCCCATATACATCAGGTTCCCCTATCACAGTGCCCCCATACATCAGAGTTGTGCCCCTTCACTCTGTTACCCACAGATCACAAATGCTATTCTCACCTGCAATAAAAGCAGCTTCTCCATCCTCTCCGAGCTCTCAGTTTAGGGTCTGTAGTCCCAGATTTTGGTGACTTGGTGCCTGTAAACAGGGTTTAAATTTTAATGAAAACATAATCTATCCAGTGGATGAAAATGCACATATTACTCTTCACTCAGAGCTGAATGCACATCAAATGCCACATGTAAGATTATAGGTGTACTTAGCTCTAAAGCTGGCCTTTGTCACAGATGGACACTCTGTCATTGTATAAAGATGCCACATGGATAGAGCATGTTTCAGCATGTACAGGGTCTATGAACAGGTATGGAACTAATTATCAGGTGAGTGTTGCCCCACAAGGGGGAGTCAGGGTAGCTAGCCATGGCTCATCCCTTGTAGTGAGACAGCTGTGTTGCAAGAGAGAAGCATGTCAGTGTACAGGCACTAGTAGACTAGAGTAGATTCTGGTTTGCATTGACCAGGCTGATTCCTGAGAGAGATTAACTATCCAATGAGAAGTGAGTGAGACACTGTCTTTTGCACAGAGAGACAGTACTCCAGTAGTCTGAGAGCCTGTACAGCCGAAAATGGACCCTTCTGTATAGGAGTTTTGTTGAGTGTGGTTGGAAAGCACTTCAATGCTATTTGGAGAATGGATGAAGTCCTTGAAAGCTCTAGATTAGCAGCAACAATATTGCACCATACACATTTTCCAGGCAATTTTAACCAGTTTTCCACTCCAAAAAATATCAAATACATCAAGGCTATCATTGTAAATTTCAAACTTCAATTGTAAAGTTTCAATAGCAACAGTTGGCTGTAAGTTGCACAGGTCTGGTCTGCTTTTCAGTTGAAAACTGGTAAAGAGCAGTCAAAATGACATTAAAACTGGTATGTTTATGGACAGATTAAGATACATGCCAGAGAATATTGACACTGTTGGCCTCCAAAAAAGATCCCTGAGAATGGATTTACAACCTGTTCTGGGAACGCACAGTAATAAATATGATAAATCTTTTTGTGGCTAAACTATAGTTTTTGCTGATCTTTATGATACTGTGTCTAACACAAAAGCTGACCTAGATGCATTGCTTGATTGGTCAGCTATATGGTAAATGAAGTTAAATGTAAACTAGCACTTGGTGGCTAAAAAAATGCCTTTGTCATGCACCGTGTATAATCTAGCGAGTGGGAGTAACTAGGGTGAGTTCAGTGATGATGAAGGATCTGGTTGTTCTTGTAGGTAATAGATGAAATAAAAGCATGCATTACCATTGTGCAGTTTTTAAAGCAATGTACCTGTTTTAAAATAGTTATAGAATCAACACAGGGATATGCTTTTCCCTAATGCAAAGCCCTAGTTAGATCTCATTTTGAATATGCAAATTCGTTTTGAGGTAACAAGACAAGAACAAAGCAAATCTCGATGAAGCCTTTTGTGCTGCCTTCCACTTTTTTCACTGGCCACATTATAAACAGGGCAATCAAGATGAGGCTGTTGTATTACTACAAAAATGTCTTTTTCCTACTTCAGAAAAATTGTGCCTGGCATTTAAAATCAAAGCTCTTTCTCCTGATCAAAGAGGTAACTTGTGCAATGTAAAGGGCCTCATCCCCACATTCCTGGCCTGGTGGATGTGGGGGTCTGCAGGGGGGACTTTATGGGAATCTGGAAGCTCCCTTTAAAATAAGGGGCCCACAAATATCTGCCTTCACCTTCTATATGAATGGGTATCAGGTCCCTCTGATATAATGGGAACAGTGTCCCAGTAAGTAGTCTCCTCCCGTGCGTCTGGCTCCTCCCCTACCGGTTTCGTCTATATGTGACGTCATCAGGGGACATGGTTCCAGACAGACACAGGGCTAGTAAGACTTATATTGATAAACCCAAAAGTACAGCGCTTAAATTAGAGTCCATAAACACATAGGACCAATT
Source organism: Glandirana rugosa (assembly GCA_018402905.1). Taxonomy (NCBI): domain Eukaryota; kingdom Metazoa; phylum Chordata; class Amphibia; order Anura; family Ranidae; genus Glandirana; species Glandirana rugosa. Next base: position 663,835 of record BLSH010443380.1, on the reverse strand, counting down.
CCAGCGTGAATGAGCACCACCAGAGATCATTAACCACAGTTCATATGGATAGATCAGACAGACCTTGGTACAGGGGACTACTGCAGTGTATATCTGCTTTGGCCATCCCCTCCTCGGTCTGCGTGCCCTCCTCTGATGAATGACCCTGTGACAAGGGTAATATAGTCTCCCTGGACTATGGGTAAGTATATCTTCCACTTCCGTCTATAAACACCCGGGGAATAAAATTTCCCTCGAAGGTCTAAGGGTATTTCAGGGGGGACGTCTGGGGGTGTAGGTGGTCCGGTCCTTACACCCCTACTCCGGGAAATGTAACGTGTTCAATGGAGAAACTAGTCCTCTTTCTCGAAACTAAAA
>BLSH010443380.1:644792-662080 GCA_018402905.1 Glandirana rugosa | reverse complement strand
AAAGGGGTGTCATGTTCTATATGCTCTCATCAGAAGCATCAGAGAGCTACAACCCCAGAGGATGAAGGACCCTAAATATAAAAGGGGTGTCATGTTCTATATGCTCTCATCAGATGCATAGCAGAGAGTGACAACCCCACAGAGGATGAGCCTAGACATAAAAGGGGTGTCATGGTCTATATGTTCTCATCAGATGCATAGCAGAGAGTGACAACCCCACAGAGAATGAGCCTAGACATAAAAGGGGTGTCATGTTCTATATGCTCTCATTAGAAGCATATCAGAGTGACAACCCCAGAGGATGAGGCACCCTAAATATAAAAAAAGGGGCGTCATGTTCTATATGCTCTCATCAGGTGCATATCAGAGAGGTGACAACCCCACAGAGGATGAGCCTAGATATAAAAGGGGTGTCATGGTCTATATGCTCTCATCAGATGCATAGCAGAGAGTGACAGCCCCACAGAGGATGAAGCAACCTACATATAAAAGGGGTGTTGTGTTCTATCTACTCCCATCAGGACACATATCACAGAGTGACAACCCCACAGAGGATGAGCCTAGATATAAAGGGGTGTTATGATGTGCCAGTCCCCATCAGACACATGAGGGTGACAACCCCACAGAGGATGAGCCTAGATATAAAGGGGTGTTATGATGTGCCAGTCCCCATCAGACACATGAGGGTGACAGCCCCACAGAGGATGAGCCTAGATATAAAGGGGTGTTATGATGTGCCAGTCCCCATCAGACACATGAGGGTGACAACCCCACAGAGGATGAGCCTAGATATAAAGGGGTGTTATGATGTACCAGTCCCCATCAGACACATGAGGGTGCCAACCCCACAGAAGATGGGGCAGCCTAGATATAAAGGTGTGTTATGATGCATCAGACACATATCAGAGGGTGACAACCCCAGAGGATGAGGCAGCCTAGATAGTATTGTCAAAATGATTGATCCAGCAGCGACACCCAGCACCTCCTAGTAGTCAGCTCCCACTTTCCAGGATCATATCAGGGTGTATATTATATAGGAGCAGAGGAAAAACATCTCATAGCGCAACAAGCTTACTAGAAGACGTTTATTTAAATAAAAGTATCACACTCACATGTCCTGAAGGAGAACAGCACATCTCAAACAGTCAAGAGGGGAGCGATCCACACTCTCCCTCTGATATAATGGTAACAGTGTCCCAGTAAGTAGTCTCCTCCCGTGCGTCTGGCTCCTCCCCTACCAGTTTCGTCTATATGTGACGTCATCAGGGGACATGGTTCCAGACAGACACAGGGCTAGTAAGACTTATATTGAGCATGGGCGGAAGTGGGCAGCGTTCCACTGACTAATAATTAAAACCAGAGAACAGGAAACAGGAAGTGGTCACTCATACATACAGAGGAGCGCTTTCATGAAGAATAAAATCATATTGAATCCTTACATAAGAGTAAATATTCTGTTATAATCAACAGCCTCCCAAACTGAATTGGGATTAACTGCTTCAAGAATAGATTTTTAAAATAGATTATTAAATAAAAAACGGGACAGAGACTGCACATCCTAAATTTTTATAACAAAGAATCCAATGAACAGATTCCGAAAACCTAATGAAAAGATAAATGAAATAAATATGAAAAAAATATCTATACAAAAAGGGGGCATTCCACTATATATAACATAACAAACACCCTCATAGTCGCTATCCTTTGTATAAAGTCCTTGATCCAACATCAGTTCAATGTTACTCATTCACAAAAAATGTAAATAGTAAAATAAAAAAAATAATAATTGAATTGAGGCAAAAGTAGTATCATATGTAGGGGGCACTGGACCTGCAGAGATCCAGGCAATAGCTCCATCTTGTGGTTCTTGCACAATGGCTTCCTAATATTATATTACATATTATGGATATTCTAGAAAGGCACGTTGTCATTAGCACACAATCTGTCCTTCAGGATCCTTTCTGGAGCTGATCTGCATCAGCCACTTTTGTCAACCTAGGGACATCTTTTTTTGTAAATGACTCCACAGTTATTGAATCACTATGGCATATTAGTGAAGGGTTTCTCCCTAATGCTGATTTCTTGCAAGCAAGATGTTGACATCACTTCTCCTTACAGGCTTTCCAGTTCCAGCATCACTATTGCTTCTAGCTTTGTGCATTCTCCTCAGATAGCACGCTGATCACCTTTCTCTAGGAAGTCAATCGCTAGATCTGGTAGGTAAGACAGAGGCACCTTGTAAAGACTTTGCAGTGCTCTTCAACTTCTCGACCCAATCAACAGTATGTTGGTGCTGTCAAGCATTGGAATAATAGCCAGTGTGGCTCCTATTGCTCCCACTACTGTGCCATCAGCTCAGTGGAAGACAACTCCATGTTCATGACCCTACCAGCTACACCACGTGTGCAAACGTACAAAGGAGGAGACAATCACATGATTGACCTTTGTCACATTTTTTCAATTAAAGATACACAAATAAAATTCTTTCACACTAACTCATAGGACAATTAGGATCGCCATTACCAGCTTCGCTGTTATCTGGTCTTCTAAATTGCTTGTGACAAAAAATTTGCAGTCCAGGTAACTGCAGTAAAAAACATACCAGGTGTCACGTACCTGATGGTAGAGTCTGACTTATGCAGCAGACAACCTCTCTTACTATCCTGATTCGGGAGCCCCTGGTAGAGCAGACAGGCAGCTCAGGAGTGCAGGATGGCATGAGGGTCAGACTGGGTCACCGGTGGTAGGAGAAGGTCTGCTGGAGCACTCGTACACACTGAAGCGTAGTGGTACAGGCCGGGTCATGAACAGGCTGGCGGTGTGGTACAGAGGGAGCAGGCAGGGCTGGGTACAGGCAGGGTCGTCAACAGGCTGGCAGCAAAGGTACACAAGGATCAGGCAGAAGAGTGGTTGTAGGTCGGTGCAGGCAGAGATCAAACAAGGTAAGGACAGGCCGGGTCACAGGAACAGATGAACAGGTTACAGGTAGCTCAGGAACAAACACAAACGCTGTAGATCGGACAGCACTGATTGCAAGGTGCTGTCAGCTTAAATGGCCATCTGGGAGCCCATGCCGGCGCATACTCGTGCGCACACGCACACATGGGCGCATTAGCACATACGCACAAACACACACAAACACACACAAATGCTACGTGCGCCTGCGCACAGGTTTCCTGGCCCGCAATCCAGAACTTTTGTTGGCCAACAAGCCCTTGTATGACTGTTGAATCGTGTGTACAGAAGTTGGCCCAACAAAAGATGTACGTGCAAAACACGCATGCTCAGAAGTCAGGAACGCCCAGAAGTGCTCAGTTGCGTAAACCTGCATTCCTAATTCACAAATCACGTTCATCTGAACTTCCCCTTTAGACGGTCGTAACATGTCACTATGTTCGGCTGTGTTGTACAACTACTTGACTCATGTCAGAATGCAAGACACAACTGCCAACAGCCCATTTTGGACAAAAGTGGAACGTACAGTTGTACCACCATTGCACCGTGTGTACGAGGCATCAGTCAGGAGCTTCCTGTGCTCCTTCAGGAAACCTATCTCTCCCTGTCTCAGCTGCATCCTTCCCCCATCTAACCCTGCCCAAAGAAAGCTCCCTTATGCCTCGTACACACGGTGCAATGGTCGTACAACTGCACATTCAACTTTTGTCCGAAATTGGCGGTTGGCGGTTGTGTCTTGCATACTCACATGGGTCAAGTAATTGTACAACAAAACCGAACGTAGTGACATATTATGAGCGTATAACGAGGAAGTTCAGGTGAATGTGATTTGTGAATTACGAATACATGTTACACTACCAAACACTTCCTGGATTCAGAGCATGAGTGTTTGCACTTTCAACTTTTGTTGGCCCAACTTCTGTACACACAAGTCAACAGTCGTACAACGGCTTGTTGGCCAACAAAAGTTTTCTAGTTTGTTCACCCAACTTCTGTTGTACAACTGTTGAACGTCGGCTGTTGTAATTGCGCGTACTAATGGTCTTATTATCGTACAACAAGCTGCTGTACGACCGTTGTTGTACAACAGTTGCACCGTATGTATGGGCCATTAGTGTTATGCATCTCCCATTTATAGGGCTCCTCCCATTTCTCACAGCAGTACTATATCCACAGGACACATCTGCTCTAGTATTGTAGCTAGAATAACAATAGTGGTCATGTGACAAACTATATGAAGCACCAATTAAATGCATACACTGATGCTGCTCACCCGCATCATGAGCATTAAGTAGATTTCAAAATAATGTAACTTTTGACAGAAACATTTTGTTGCCTATATCTTTGGATCTACCAATGCAGTCAACGTGCCATTTTCCCTTTCAAATGTTTAGTTTAGTTTAAATAACCTGTAATAATTGGAGGATAAAAGTGCAAAAAACCTTACTTGCTCTTCTAATCATTCTTTTTAGGCTCCCTTTTACTTTGTCATGTTACCAATGCCTAAGCATATGAACTTCCTTTAAGAGGCTTGGGAAGTGATATGCAGGCAGACTCAGCCACTAAGCAAGTAAATATTGTTGTACTTCTATTTACGCTGTGTTGTATGTGAATAGATGGATATTTAAATGGAAAAGTAATGGTTGGCTTTAAGTGTAACTATTGACCATAACATTGTAAACTTTATTCATGGCGAAGTGAAGTTTCCTCTAACTCGGGGTCGGCAAGTCGTCAACCATGATCTACCAGTCGACTGCAGACAACCAACAGGTAGATCGGGTACACGGCCTTGCATTGCCGGTCTTGCCCCCAGCCTCCGTCGCTCTCCCTCTCACTGCAGAGCGGAGAGTGGGAAGTATCAAAGTAATGGATTGGGGGGCGAGAGTGGGAACTGCCAGAGTTAATTGCATTCATTAACCAGAAGGTGATTGGTTGCTAGAAAGCTGGGTGGTCCTAGCAACCAATGACCAGCTTGTTAATGTGAAAAGTTAATTCCAGCAGCTCCTACCCTCCATCCGGTAATGTGACACACTCTCTGCTCTGCTGCTCAGTGTACAGCATTGTAAGGTAGGAGACTGCTACCTACATTGTGTGTGTGTAGTGGTGGGGGGGGTATTATGTGAAGGGGACAGAGCACACTGCTGGGGGGGTCAGAGGACACTACAGATGGGGGGGGGTGATGTGAAGGGGGACAGGACATTGCTATAGGGGGAGGGGCAGAGAACACAACAATAGGGATGGTTATGTGAAGGGGGGCAGAGGACACTTCTTTATTGGGGCACAGGACACTGTTTTAGAGGGGGTACAGGACATTACATGGGGGTTGAAAAGGGGGGCAGAGGACTCTACAGGGGATGGTGTGAAGGGGGCACAGGACACTACAGTGGAGGTGATATAAAGGGGACAGAGGATACTGCTATGAGGGGCACAGGACACTACAGTGGGGGAGGGGGTGAGGTGAAGGGGGCCGAAGACACTGCTGTGAGGGTAGAGAGCAGAGGACACTACAGTGCTACAGTGGGGGGTTATGTGAAGGGGAGCAGGACACTGATATGCAGAGGAAGAAGACACTACTGTATGGGAAGGGGCAGAGGATGCTACTGTGGGGGAAATGATGTGAAGGGGAGCAGAGGACACTACTGCGGATTTTACAGAATACTATGCTGTATTTTTTTGGGGGGCTTGGTAGTTTTTTTTTTGTTTTTTTAAAAGGTGTTCCCCCACAAGGCTCTTTGATTTCCTCCATGTTGTCTAGGTAGATATCAACCTCTGAAAGGTTGCCTACCCCTGCTCTAATTGATCCCTACACAACCCAATTAACACTAGTACTGAACACCCTGGTTGCTTTGCTAGAGGCAAGGGACTCAAGCATAAGAATTACATTTCTTTAGCTAAAGAACTAAATGTTTGCTGAAAAAAATATACATAAACATTTTAACTGTGTTAAATCTTGTATGCTTGTCTAATGGAGGTAAATGAAAAATATAATTTATCCGTATTGTAATTGAAAGATTGCATATTACTGTTATGTGAACCAAATCCTGATATTTTTCATCTCATTCTTTTTTTGTTTCTGATAAAATATGTTAAAATTCAGTGGTGATTAAACCAAGTTGCATAATATGTTTCAAGCTGTGTCATTTTCAATCACAGTATGTCAGCTGGAATAGTGCATTTATATTAATTTGATCATATTAGCAGATGTTGGTTTATGTCTGTCATTCAAATGTAGGATACAAAACTAAAGTGATTGGAGTTATATAATTCTGCCCAATACTGTAAGCAGCTGAGAGCAGATGCAGAGATTTTAGTCCATGGGCAAATTCACTGGAAACAGAACAAAGCATGGAACATTTGAGAACAAAGTTCAGCACTCTTTGTTCAATAGAAATGAGTGGCCTTGATTTTCATGCATTATGTAGATACAAAAGAACAGGGGGCTGAAGACTGCACAACTTAACAGAGAAATCCAAACTTTCTACCTGAAGGCCATGCAACACAGAACATAGAATTATGATAACAATATATGTTCGGTACTGTTTACCTTTCTTCATCCTAAACAGCACCCACTCACAAAAAGTGAGCAGCATTTTCTTACCCTAGTGACTTCATATGTCCCCCCCCCCCCCAAACCCCCCCCCCCAATAATTATGCATAATGGTACCAATTAGAGTCCACATTGTTATAAAAGTACAAATGTTACATCACATTAAAGTGGGCAAAATCAAGATGTTATAAATAATGCAGTCTGTCTGTAACATTAACACTGCTGATCCTGCTAGTAGGTCCCCCCACATTGTATGGGTTGGCTGCAGGGTAAAGGAATACTTACCTTATTCTTCTCTCACCTGGAGCCAGACACTCTCCTCTGCTGCCTGATGCTGCAGAATGGGGAGGACCCTTGTCATCCTCCCATACAATGCTAGACTGCTTGTAAGGAAGCATCTTTGGACATTGGAATGCCTGTGTGCGGGTGCACGTTACGTGTGCGTGCGTATGCACCGGCACTGTCGCCAAAACGACCCATTTAAGCTGACAGCACCCTGCAACCAGTGCTGTCCGTTCTACAGCGTCCCAGTGTTCCGTAACAATCTGCTCTGAGATTTCCTGTTTACCTGTGACCCAGCTTGACCCTGTATCTGCTTGAACTCTGCCTGCACCAACCCCCAGCTTGCCTACGACCATTCTCCTGCCTGACCCCTTTGTACTTCAGTTGCCTGCCTGTTGGCGAACCTGCCTGCACCCGACCACCTGACTGCCTATTCCTCCTGTACTGCTCTGCCCGCATGTTATTGTCCAGGCCTGTACCACTACTCTTCAGTCTCGCACAAACCTCTGGCCGACATCTCACCACCTTCTGTGTCCGATCCAGCCCTCATACCCCCCTATGCTCTAGCATTCCCTGTCTGCTCTACCAGGGGTTCTGGAACCAGGGCCGTAAGAGAGGTTGCCTACTGCATAAGTCAGACTCTAAAATCGGGTACGTGACACTGCTGGTTCTGTTTTGTATGTAGTGATATAAAAACTGCAACCATCCAGTTTACAAAGTGACGTGGCTGTATAAAGACATTGAGAGGAGAGAGCATGTGGACACGAGGAATAAGGCAAAAATGTCACCTTGTTCCTATCCCCCTAGCCAAACAAGCATTTAAGCCATGTAGTACGACTACACTGCATTTGTATATTTATCAGCAGTGGGCTCCCCCAGCACTCCAAGGGTTGAATGATTATTATGTCTAGGTTGCAGTGCTGGAGGAATTCCACTAACAGCAGTGGCGTAGCTAGAACCTTTAGGACCCCAGTGCAAGAAACCATGAAGGGCCCCCCTGCCCCACAACCTGGGCACTTCCCTCCGAGCCTAGTGGTGGAACTAGGCTCCCTGTAGCCACTGGTATCAGTCCTTTTTTTTTTTTTTGTTATTTTGTTTTTGTTATATTATTTATTATTTTTCTTTACAATATTATTTTTTAGGAGCCTAAACAGACCTCCGCTGTTCCACCTTTGAGACAGAGAAAGAGACTGAGGACACAGCCCTCAATCTCCTCATCTGCAGCCTCAGCTACACAGAATAAATGGACAGGAATAGCTCTGTAAAGAGATTCCTGTCCATTCGTAAACTGAAGCATAGTAAAACACAGTTTACTATGCCAAAGTTATGAATGGACACAGTCGGTGATCTGTATAGATTACTGACTCTCCATTCAGAAAAAGACACATTTACCGGCCCCTTCCCCGCTCTCCATCTTGACAGATCCCCCACAGCAGCTGGTGAGAGAGGGGGCGGGGAATCCGGCAGAGCTGCAGAGGATGAAGGGGTCAGAGAAAGAGCAGAGGGAGGCTGGAGAGCACAAAAGGGGCAGTGAAAAAAAGATGGATAGGAGGAGTGACTGGTACTGCTAGACCCCCCCTGTCCTCCACCCACCCCGGGCTAATACTTCTGTACCCCCCCAGCCTCCAGCCACCCTGCTGATACTGTTGTTTCCTTCCCCAATATCTTCAGTGACCCCGCACTGGTACTGCTGGTCCCTCCCATCCTCCAGCCAAACCACTGCTAGACACCTCTCTGTCCTCCAGCCACCCCATGCTGGTACTGCTGTACCCCCCCAGCATCCAGTGACCCCCGCTGGTACACCCCCCTAATCACCAAGTGGGGGGTGGGGGTCCTGTCCCCAGGGCAGATGGGGTCCCTGTCCCCAGAGCAGATGGGGGCCCTGTCCCCAGGGCAGATGGAGTGGGGTATGGGTAGTCCCCCAGGCAGTTGGGCTCCCTGTCCCCAGGGCAGATAGAGTGGGGTATGAGTGGTTTCACTCACCGTGATTAAGCTGCAGGGTCAGGTTGATGGAGCGCAGGCACTAATAGGATGCATACTGTGCTGCGGCCGGCCGCCCTCCAAGCATGTGTCCATGGTCCGCTGGGCTCCCACCAGTAGCACAGACAGGGCTGATCAGCATGGGAGGCCACATTACTCTCTGAGGGAGATCTGTGTATGATGGGGAGAGGAGGGGGCAGGGCTAAGAGACAAGTTTGCAGCGTCCTCCAGGGAGAAGGCTCTCATAGGGCTGCACGGTGCCTCTCTGTGCTGGATGTTTAGGAGAAGCATGTGCCGGAGGGCTGTGCCTGGGCTCTGGTACAAAGGAGTGGATGGAGTGACTTGTGGAGGGAGGGGGTGGAACTCTGGCTGGATTGACACTGGACTGAACAGCGATGTATGGGGAAGGAGAGAGGGACCGGAGAAGCCGGCTGAAGAAACACGGGTGTGGGATTGTGAGATTAGTAGCCAGTGCAGAAGAGCAGGAAGCTCTGCTACCCACACCATCCTCCAGCCACTTGGGCGCTCGTACTACAACCCATCCAGCTGCCTATGCTGGCTCAAGCTGGCACCAGCCCTACGTACAGGGGGGCCGCACAGGCCCCCTGCAGCATGGGGCCGGGTAGCAATTGCAATCCCTGCACCCTCTGTAGCTACGCCCCTGACTAGCAATGTTATAGTTTGTGCTAATGCTTGTAAATTTTGTAGGACAGTTTGGTCTGCATGTAATTGTGAATAAAATATGAATAAATAAACAAATCCGTGCTCAGGAAAGGGGTACAATGGTATATATACACAGTGTATGGATCTATAAAATGTAAATATATAAATATATATGTTTATCCGGTATATATATAAGGCTGCTGCCCTTCCCGTAGCACCTCAAATTAAGTGCCTGGCGTAAGAGATATAAGAAAGCCTAAGTGATAAATATAAACTGAAAAAAATAAAATAACTATGGGTGCAATCAATAGTGTTTGCAAAAATAGATGAGTTAGATATGTGCAAAAATAAAGTCATTAGAGGCGGCGTTTTTTTTTTCCACGTTGGATTAAGGGAGCCTTACTGAACTGTAACATCTCCGGCGCTGTGGGCATAGGTGTGCCTGGGCACACCCTAATAACTCAGTGTGGTGCAGATTCACCCTGCTGATATTTTACCACAGCCCCCCATCAGGGCTCCTAAAAAAATAATAACAAATAAAATAATAAAGATAAACACTACTGACGCCGTCCACTGCTCTACTGATACCAATCTCTGCTCTACTGACACCAATCTCTGCTATACTAACACTGTCCATGTTTTAATACATTTGAGGTGCACACCCTAATGCAAGAGGCTGCGCACACCTATGGCTGTGGGGAACATATCTGGACACTGCCATATTAAAATGTTGTCATTATTGAATGGACTATAGACATATATGGACTATATGAATGTTTGATGTATCTTGGTTTTCACATACTATTCTCTTAAAAGAGAACACACATGCAGTTTAAGGTTTAAGTAGATGTATAAGGTTTTGAGATATTTTATGAATTATATGAATATGTAATTAGCACTTTGCACTTTATATATGGAGCACTTGGTTTTTACACACAACACTTTATTTTTGCACTTATCTAACTCATTTGTTTTTGCAAACACTATTGATTGCACCCATAGTTATTTTTTTCAGTTTATATTTATCACTTAGTCGGCACCATCCCTTTCCAATCTCTGTGAATAAAATATACATATGCAAGTAATGTTAAATAATAAATAAAAAAATATATAATATTACAGGTATTTATTTGAATTCAAGCCCTACCTTCAGTCTTGCACTTTTGTACAGGCTGCTCTCCTGCACTGAAATTCCCTATTTTGATTTGACTGCACACTGTGAGCCAGTCACAGTGTACATTAAAAGCTGTAGCCAGTAAGATAGAGCCTCCCCAGCCTTACTGTCTGTGGCCTGTCCCTTTTTATTAATTGAATTTCATTTCTTTCAATCATGGAGGCTCAGCATTACATGTGCAATTTACCTAGGTTGTACCTAGGTACAGCCCAATACATGTAGAATGCCCATTCATCAGGGCATTTTGATATTTGCATAACTGATACTGTGAGGGAACCGTCCATCACCCTGCTTGAGTGCTTCTGTCAGTATACAGCTTCCTCCAGTCTGGACATATGAACCAGATATTATAGCTTAGCATACAAGACTAACTGAAAATAGCTTGTATGAGAACTGGAACTGTTTTATTGAAAACTGACACAGAATTTATAGCACACCAGATCAGATGAGCCTTATCACATTATCGTATGCAAAGGAAATTGTACACAGGAATATAATTAACATAACTAAGGAACAGCCAACGTGTACTATATGCTAATCCACCTCTAGCAACTAATAGCTGACGGTGATTTAATTAACATGAGCTAATCAACATAAACATATAACATCCCACAATGGTTCAATAACAAGGTACAGTGGTCACAATATTAATCACCCGTTCAAGAGCTTAGCAGACTGACAGAAACAATAGGTGACTTAACACAATTAACAATGGAGGCACTCTATGGGAGAGACCTACTTACAGTAAACAGTAAACACATTATAGCAGGAGACCCTAGACAGGTTGCTTGACCTGATGATATTAACATCTGCTATGAGGGAATATGCTTGATGAGCAGTAGGTTTGGTGCTACTATATATTTACTATTATTTATTTGGCGTGAAATACATTTTCATTAATTGTGCCTAAAATGCCCAGAGGTAAAATTCCAATGATAGATGTGTAGTATTGGAATAATACTTAAATAATTAAATAAAATCTAAACATTCATTAATTTATCCAATTTGTGACTTAGTGCTGAAATATAGTGAAACTCCTTATAGTTTATGCAGTTATACAAAATAAACCACGTTCACTTATGAAACGAATATATCACCAGATATTAATATATAGACATTTAAAGTGATAAGTGTTTGTGAACAACAATAAAACAGTCTGTGCTGAATAAACAATTTATTTATTTGGAATGCTTTAAAAGTTCATCAAATAAAGGTGACTGGTGCTCTTTAATCCATAAAGAAAAAGTGTGCTGGTGTTTGTGATTCTCCCCTATGGTAAGCAACTTACCAGAAAGAAGTCCCCACTAGGGTTGCACCCTCACAGTATAAGCTACTGTGTAGCTCCCTAGATCCGTACCAGTGGAGTTGTCATCTATGTGCGATTCAGCCCCTCCATGCCATTCATATGTGAAAAGAAAGGATATCCAATTGCGCAGTACTGTTTTTTAAAAATTCCCTTTATTGCGGTGTAAAACAGTAAAAACCAAAGCAAGAGTTTGTTTGTGCAGCGATACCGGGAAGTCTGTGAGTTCCATGGCTTTGGACCGAACTTGAATCATGAACTTGAATCAGAAACAAGACCACTCCAAGGGTCCCCCAGGCATACATCTCCCAAAGAGTAGTGTTCCCTTAAAAGCAAGGGCCCATAGTCAGTGGGTAAGAGGCCACCCTGCAGTCCCCTCCAAAAGCCCCTGTCCTGGCTGGGTTTGTCACAGATACCAAGAGCCAGTCCACTGCATGAAGGTCTAACGGTTCTTGAGAAGAATATTGATGCAGGATTCTATAATGTTTGTAACTGGTGTCCCCTCACACCAGTTATTATCTATCTGCAGTGCATAGAGGTTTCCTCCCCACTTTGAGGTCATGTGGACTGGTATGGTTCAGGAAGGGGAGCAGGGGGCACATATGCATTAGTAGGTTGTATGCATTGTACAGATGTGCACCCTCATGCATATTATTTAAATTAATTTTGCATTTTAATGTTTCACCTTGTTTCAACATTATTAAAATCACTGCTCCCTGCAAAATGGATTTTTTTTAAAAAAAAATCTGTTTTGGTTTAGTGCATGTTATCCAGGACAGTGACCAACCCCCATGTCATTTGTTTGACAATCTCTTGCCTATTTGCCTAGAAAATGGCCACAGCTGGTTTTTAACATTTGGCTCCAATTGATTTTATTGGGCTTCGAATTCAGCACCCAAACTTTAGTAATGTTTGTCAAACCAGCCTCAAACTGCACCCAGGTTTGTTTGTCCCATTCCTAATTGTAAGGCAATTGTGCTACAGCTGTGTTCACACCATATGCAGTGTCTAGGTAACTGGGCACTGGTATATGTGGGTTTTCCTATGTTATTTCAAGATTGAAAAAGATCAGTTTCTAGATCTTCTGGATGCTTTTTCTGGACAAACCGGGAGTCCTGTACAAGCTTTATTACTTTGCAGTTGCTGTAAGTTTGCTCCAGTCTTTCCCATGCTAAACTAAAACCTCGTACACACGGGACAACGATCGTACATACGATCATCGCAAATCGTATGTTGCATAATGTAACTTGCATACTGACTGCACTACACGATCGTACAACCACAGAAAGAACGTTCAGGTGCATGTAATTAGCATCCGGCTGTTCCTGACTTCTGAGCATGCGTGTTTTGCACAATACAACTTGTTGTACCAACTGCTCTGTACACACGATACAACGGTCGTATGAGCGCTTGTTGGAACGACCAAGTTTTCTAGTTTGCTCATACAACTCCCTTGTACAACCGTCGTATGTTTGACTGTTCTAATCACGCATACGAATGATCGATATCGCATACAACGGTCGTTAGTACGACCTGTTGTATACGATCGTCGTCCCGTGTGTACGAGGCTTAAGACCTCTTTTCTGGTTCATAGGTGTAAACAGTTTTAGGTTACTTAACCACCTCAGCTCTGGAAGATTTTACCCCTTTATCACCAGGCCATTTTTTGCTTTTCAGCTTTGTGCTCTTTTTATTGGTAGTTACATCATCACGCAACACCGTATCCAATTGATAATCATTTTTTTCACATAAACAGAACTTTCATTTGGTGGTATTTGATCACCACTGGGTTATTTATTTTTTTCAATATAAAAAAAAAGACTTACAATTTTGAGAAAAAAATTATATTTTCTACTATCTGTTATAAAACATATCCAATAAAATCAAATTTCTTCATAAATGTAGGCCAAAAGGTATTCTGCTACGTGTCTTTGGTAAAAAACAAACAAACGAATAAATGTATGTTAATTGGTTTGCGTTAAAGTTATAGCATCTACAACTATGGTATGTATATTTGAAAATTGATCAGTTCTGATATATTGACATCCTATCAGGAATCAGGGATTTTTTTTTTACACTTTGATTGCTGTTACATTTATGATCATTCTAACATCAATGTTTTCAACTGTCATGAATGGGTTACATTTATAACAGCTGTGATTACTATTAATCTGTGATTGGCAACAGCTAATTACATGGTACAGGGTGGTGTGATTGGCACTGGACCATATAATAGCTGTGGACCAATCACAGGATCACTCTGCAAGAGAAACACCTGTTACGAATGAAATTATGATTCCCTGGCCACTGAAGGTTTTTGGCAAGTGGTTAAAGAATAACTCAACTTTTGTTGAAAAAACTTAAACCCACTGGATGATCTATGTACATTGCAAGGATTTCAACAGATTTTGTTGCAGATTCCTACCTTTTGTTGTTCTGAAAAAAAAAGCTGTTTATTTGTCTGTGTCCATGTGCAAAGTGAATGGGAATAGGAGTAATTGTTCAAGTGAATGATCAATGGGCTGCTGCACTTGCAGGGTTCCAATAAGGATGCAGGGTCTGCATCCCTTTATATGTAATTTCCCTTTGGAATCAGCTTGCCAAAACTGACATTTTTGTTGCCGAGAATGCCCAAAATCTGCTTGTATCTTTGTGTAGACTTCTGAGAAAATCAGTAAGCCAAACAAACAGGAAATTACATTTCTAGCGGGTTGTTCTATAAAACAGCTGTGCACTGAACATCATGATTGTCATATCGCATTGCATTTTTTGAAAATTACAGAGGCTGCAGTTTAGAAAAGGAAAGGTGATTTTTAATAACTTGGGGGACTGATCAGTTTTCCCCCATCATCCTGTGGCCCTTCCCCTGCTATGCACAGCAACGAATCCTCAACCATGATACTTGTAGATGTAGGGACAGAGGACAAGGGCACAGAAAACGTTATTCTGCCAGGGGTCATCCCCTGACCCGTGTCATACCCTCTTACTCGGTCTGACAGCGCAACACCTGAGCTCTTCTGGGCCAACATCAAACTTATCAGCCAGAAAGTACTCAGTGTTGTCAGCTGTAGCTGCTGAAAGTGGTAGGCCCTGATGGGGCCGGATTTGCCCCTTCCCCCTGTAGACTTCCCTCTGCGACACACAGTATTTCAATCCGCCGTGGCAGTATTTGCAACTGTAATGACAGAGGAGGTGGTCACAGAAGACTGGATTCCACCAGGTGTTACCCTCTGACCCACGTCACACACTTCTACCCTGTCTACAGCAGGACGTCCGTTGGCATAACACCTGAGTTCCCCTGGGCCGGCATCAAATGTATCAGCCTCTAGGAACTCAGTGCTGTCAACTGCAGCTGCTGAGGGAGTAGAGTCAGATTTTCCCCCTCACCTTGTGGTCCTTCCTCTGTGATGCACAGCCCAGAATCCACAATGGCGGTACTGGTAGCTGTGATGATAGAGGAGCAGTTCATAGAAGACTTTGTCTCACATAGGGTTACAGGCACACCTTGCTTGTTCTTACTATGAGCTGCTGACACACAGTTTGCCTTTTCAGCAGGTACTTCAAAGCATTCCTTTTCTTTACAAACGGTTACAGAGTCGCAGATCTGTTCCCCGTATATACCCTCATCCCACCATCACCAGCTGGCAGTCTGTCTCCTCCTCCTCCTCTACTCCTCCAGGCTGATGTAAATTTTAACAGCCTCAGGGGACTCAGAGCTATCTGCCACAGGTGCCAGGGAGACAACAGTATGAGGGGACCTCAGGCCTGCTTGGCCAAGTTCACAAGGGTCCAACCCAGTTGGATCAGGCCCTTCCACAGACAGTTCCTCTGTAGCAGTGGGCAGTGACAAGTTTGGAGCAGACCAGTGGGGCCCGGGAGTCACCACTGCACCAGAGGGGAGGTTTGCACGGCACAGATCATGACATTTCATCACATAAAACATTATCAGTTTTAGAGTAAATTTTGGCTTTAAGTTCTTCTCTAGGCTTGGGCTCCAGAGACCCACTAGGGCCAAGGCCTGACACACAGTCATTAGCCCCCTGGCCCTCTCCAGAGTTCCCAAGATGTATTGAGTCACCCAACAGTACTTTACGTAAATCCGGCGCTTCAGGTGAAAGTGCAGGTTCCGGGGGGCTGAATATGTCTCATAATGGGCTACCAACTGCCCCAGGTCAGTGCCCAATAACACATTAGAGGGAATGGCATCTGTTACCCCCACTTCTCTCATTTATTTTCCCACTCCCCAGTCTAGATAAACCCAGGCTGTGGCTATGGCTGGGTTGACGCCCCAACTCCTTTTACAGTCATGGTCCTACCAGGGATGAGGTCCTCGGGTTTTAGCACTTCAGGACGCACTAAGGTCACCTCTGGTCCACTGTCCCTTAGGCCTGTGGTAAATTTGTAACCCACAGTGACAGGCTACAGATTATCAGAGAGACCCCCTGCATTCCTGGAAGCATACAAAACAGTAGGCTCTGTTCTGGTTGGCTTGGTAGATGAGGCAGCCTTCTTCCTTTTGGGGCAAGACAAACTGAGATGACCCATCTGGTTGCAGACAAAACATTTCCGGGTATTCACACCTGTTGGTTTGGCTCCTGGAGGTCTGAGTGGCTTTGTCCTCTGGCTGTCCTGAGAAGAGGGTCCACCTGCTTTTTCTCCTTTCCCGCTGGGTGCAGTAGTCCTCCTGGTGTATGACATTCTGTTAGCCGCATAGGCGTCGGCTATTTCTGCTGCTTGATCCGCCGTCTTGGGATCTCGGTCCAGCACGAACTGCCGTACCTTAAAAGGACATGTATGTAGGAACTGGTCCTTAATCATTAGCTCCTGCAGGGTGTCAAATGTGCTTACGGACAGTCCCTTTAGCCACTGCCAGAAAGCAGTACACAAACTGCAAACAAGGTACAGGTAGCTGTCATTAGGACCTTAATGCAATTTCCTGAATTGTTTGCAGTACACCTCTGGCATAAGTTGGTACCGTTTAACAATGGCCTGCTTAAGCACCTCATAGTCCCTTTCTTGTCCCTCCGGAAGACTCAAAAGTACATCCAGGGCCTTGCCTTTCAGCCCTGGTGTGAGGTACAGTACCCATTGCTCCTTGGGCAGGCAGTACTGCTGACAAGTTCTTTCAAATCCCTGTAAGAAAGTGTCCATATCTCAATCCTTGTCCAAGGCTGGGAATTTGTCCAGGGACATTTTGTGTATTTGTTCTTCCCTGGGTTCAGCGGCAGAGAGAGGGGGTGGGTGTAAAAGAGAGGGGGTTGGTATAAGAGAGGGGGGTGAGAAGAATGTCCCTAAACTTTCTTGAACAGTCGTCATGACGGACGGGTTCCTCGTTACCCATGACATGGAGTGTGGTCCCGACTTTCCGTTCCGGGACCTACATG
>BLSH010443380.1:611005-644065 GCA_018402905.1 Glandirana rugosa | reverse complement strand
GAGAGAATGTGAGTGGGGGAGAAAGAATATGAAGAGAGAGGGGGTGAGTATAAGAAAGAGGGGGTGAGTGTAAGAGAGAAGGGGTGAGTATAAGAGAGAGGGGTGAGTGTAAGAGAGAGGGGTGAGTATAAGAGAGAGGGGTGAGTGTAAGAGAGAGGTGATGAGTATAAGAGAGAGAAGGGGCTGAGAGATGGGGTGAAGAGGGCTGAGAGATCGGGGTGGGCTGAGAGTGAGAGATGGGGAGCTGAGAGACCAGGAGGGGCTGAGAGAAAGGGGGCTGAGAGATGGGGGGCTGAGAGATGGGGGGGGGGCTGAGACAGGCGGGGCTGAGAGATGGGGGGTTGAGAGGCAGGGGGACTGAGACAGACCACATAGCACTGTGCCTATCTGCAGTCCCTCCTCGGCTCCCCCCGCTCCCCCCAGGCTCTGGGTGCGCGTAGCTATGTAGGATGCCGGGTACCTGATGGCCAGCAGTGGCAGCGGTGCACCGAGTCTCCCCTGGTCCGGAGGTGCTCTTGATGCTCTGCAGTGGCTCCTTGGCAGCCTCCACCTCCCGCCAGTCCTCTTCCTCCGGGTCCCCAGTCAGTCTGTCCTCCAGCCCGGGCCGCACTCTTCTTGGAACAGAGAGGAGGTGGGGGAATTAAGCTCTGGAAGCGCTGGGGTGGCCGTGCCTGCTCCTCTTCGGTGGTCAGGGAGGGGGTGGAGCTTGTCTCTCTCCCAGGCTCTCACATCTAACTGCCCTCCTCGCTGGCCACTTTCTCCCGAATCCCCGCCACTGTTTGCTGCCATGCTCCCGCTACGCCAGCTGAACTCTGCATATAAACTGGCCCACTGAGCCATTGGCCCACCGGGAAACTCCCAGTAGTCCCGATGGCCAGTACAGACCTGGTTGTAGGTCAGCCTGCAAGGATGATAATGACCTCTGGTTGGTTCTCCTGGACAATAACACCATCAACATCCACTGGAGGGGAGGACTGCTGCTTCTCTGGGGTGCCATGAGTCGCATCCTGTGATTCCAGATGAGGCTCGCTCGCCAGCCACCACCCAACAGTTTGTCCGCAGACTGGTCTGCTGGGCCACCACACACACACACACACACACACACAGATCTCTGTCTGGCAGATCTGTTAGTTTACAATCTGCATGCAATTTGCCAACACACAGAGCAATTGCATACCAATTGGCACATAGCTTAGACCGACAACAATCTCTCTAGAATTTAGAGGGGTGAGTACACCCCTCACATTTTTGTAAATATTTTATCATATCTTTTCATGTGACAACACTGAAGAAATGACACTTTGCTACAATGTAAAGTAGTGAGTGTACAGCTTGTATAACAGTGTAAATTTGCTGCCCCCTCAAAATAAACTCAACACACAGCCATTAACGTCTAAACTGCTGGCAACAAAAGTGAGTACACCCCTCAGTGAAAATGTCCAAATTGGGCCCAAATTGTTAATATTTTGTGTGACCACCATTATTTTCCAGCACTGCCTTAACCCTCTTGGGCCTGGAGTTCACCAGAGCTTCACAGATTGCCACTTGAGTCCTCTTCCACTCCTCCATGACGACATCACAAAGCTTGTGGATGTTAGAGACTTTGCGCTCCTCCACCTTCCGTTTGAGGATGCCCCACAGATGCTCAATAGGGTTTAGGTCTGGAGACATGCTCGGCCAGTCCATCAACTTTACCCTCAGCTTCTTTAGCAAGGCAGTGGTCATCTTGGAGGTGTGTTTGGGGTCGTTATCATGTTGGAATACTGCCCTGCGGCCCAGTCTCTAAAGGGAGGGGGTCATGCTTTGCTTCAGTATGTCACAGTACATGTTGGCATTCATGGTTCCCTTAATGAACTGTAGCAGCCCTAGACCATGACACTCCCACCATCATGCCTGACTGCCTGACTGTAGGCAAGACACACTTGTCTTTGTACTCCTCACCTGGTTGCTGTCACACACGCTTGACACCATCTGAACCAAGTTTATCTTGGTCTCATCAGACCACAGGACATGGTTCCAGTAATCCACGTCCTTAGTCTTCTTGTCTTCAACAAACTGTTTGCAGACTTTCTTGTGCATCATCTTTAGAAGAGGCTTCCTTCTGGGACGACAGCCATGCAGACCAATTTGTTGTAATGTGCGGCATATGGTCTGAGCACTGACAGGCTGACCCCCCACCCTTTCAACCTCTGCAGCAATGCTGGCAGCACTTATCCGTCTATTTCCCAAAGACAAACCCTGGATATGACGCTGAGCATGAGCACTCAGCTTCTTTGGTTGACCATGGCTAGGCCTGTTCTGAGTGGAACCTGTCCTGTTAAACTGCTGTATGGTCTTGGCCATCGTGCTGCAGCTCACTTTCAGGGTCTTGGCATTCTTCTTATAGCCTAGGCCATCTTTATGTAGAGCAACAATTCTTTTTTTCAGATCCTCAGAGAGTTCTTTGCCATGAGGTGCCATGTTGAACTTCCAGTGACTAGTATGAGAGTGATAACACCAAATTTAACACACCTGTTCCCCTTCTCCCCTTTCACACCTGAGACCTTGTAACACTAACAAGTTACATGACACCAGAGAGGGAAAATTGATAATTGGGCCCAATTTGGACATTTTCTCTTAGGGGTGTACTCACTTTCGTTGCCAGCGGTTTATATATTAATGGCTGTGTGTTGAGTTATTCTGAGGGGATAGCAAATTTACACTGTTATACAAGCTGTACACTCACTATTTTACATTGTAGCAAAGTGTCATTTCTTCAGTGTTGTCACATGAAAAGATATAATAAAATAATTACAAAAATGTGAGGTGTGTACTCACTTTTGTGAGATACTGTATGAGTCCTAGCTTAGTACACAGAAACCACTTATTAATTTTAACATTTAATATCCCGAAAGTGGGCAGTACATAAGAAATATATACAAAGAAAAAGGAGTTACAAAAAATACAAAAAGATAAACAAACAATACAGGCAATTGGCAATTCGCTATGAAAATAAAAAGGGATAAAAAACAGAAAAACTTTACCAAAGTTTATCCTTTCATAGAAGCATACTGGAACATAGGGGACTCCCGAGTTTTGGAACTGGCTTTGTGAGACAACCATGTCCATATTTCAGGCTCCCCAATTTATTGAAATATGGATGTGGGCTGGATGTTAGCCCCTGGCCAATCAACCCGGGGGGATGTTTCGTGTTCTGGGTCATGGATAGGACTTCCAACACCAGCACATTGTTCCAATCGCGACAGTGCCAATCACGATCTGCCTGCCACAACCATGCAGCAACGAATGGTTTTGTGTGTTTTGCTCAGAATCTACCCATGCTACAAATACAGATTGACATGTATTTGTAACCCATCACTTGTACGATCATAAGGAATTATTTTCATCTGTTTGCCGCTAATATTTTAGCTTTTATGAGAGATAAAATGTATTCTTTAGATCTCTTAAGTTTGTAGACTGTGTGGAGCCTTGCAAATGTCCCCTGTGGGTCCTTGCAGCCAAGAAGACTAGGACTTCCATTTGAAGCTGCGGAAGGTGACAAATCTCTGTTTACCCTGATGGGGAATTTTTATAGCCATCAAGGTGTCCACTCAATCCTTATAGCTGGCTCTGTCCTTTTAAAATGCTAATGAAAGAACAAATGTGCATGGCTGACATTGAATACTATATTTTTAATAACACAGAATTAAACTACATTTATAATTCTACTACATCTACAGATCACATCACCTCTCGCTAAAGCAACACTATCTTACGCTTACATATATGTTACAATAACATTCAATTACAATATGACTTGAATAACAATTGTATATGCTATATTCTTTTTTTTCCACAAAAGTGAAGTTACCCTTTAACACAATCTGATAATTGAGGATCTAGCCTTTTGATTAGCAGATCAGGTTCTTGCATAGGTCGTGGACTACTGACTTGAACGTGGACTTTCAGCTCCCGTAGTCTTCTGGATGATTGTTGAACTTCTTAAAGTAGTTGTAACCCTAAAAAAAAAAGCTCTGGTCCCTTTAAGGCATGATATATATAGCATAGTGCTTTTGCAGTGTCAGTTGGCCCTTTCCATGTTGTACACTACCTGGTTGATCCTGCCTGTTCCTGTGTTTTCCTGTGTGTACTTACCATGTGGATCCATGATAGCATGGTCAGATTACGTGCCTTCATTATCCTGCTCTCTCCTCAGCGTGTCTGCATTTCCCTTTCTCCCCCTCCCTCTCTCCCTGTCAATTTCCTTTCCACCCCTTTCCTCCTGCCTTGAGAAATTCTATTCTTTGTAGCTGCTCCAGTGATTGTAGTGAAACATCTATTTAATTACCTTGATCCGCTCTGTTTTAGATCCATGTTTAGTGCAGTGTGCGTGTTTTCCTAAAATTATTATGCTAAATACCGTCTTTGCACAGTGCTGCTGTGCAGTCAAATGTCCCCCCTCTGCCATCCTGCATACATCAGAAGGAAATCCCTCCCCCTCCCACTGTAGTCTCAGATCAGGAAAGGAAGCAGAGGGAGGGCACATGACTGCACAGCAGCACTGTGCAAAGAAGGTATTTAGCGTTATAATTTTAAGAATACACACAAACTGTACTAAACATGGACCTAAAATAGAGAGGATCAATATAATTAATAGATGTGACTTTACAACCACTTTAAGGCCTGTGTATAATAATGTCTGATACATAATTTCTTGTAGAACTTTTATCTAATACCTGATATTTAGGCTTTGAGGAGAGGGGAAGGCTTGACATGATTAACGTGATTTGATGAGCAGGTTTCAAGAGAGACTGCAATGGTATGTGAGCTTCTGCATATCATGTTAGTAGTGTCTGATGCACCAGGATGATCTGTGTTGCTGATTGCTGCAACTCCTTCTGCTAATGATTGCACTGTGAGCTTGTGCAGAGGATTCAAAGCATCCCGTGCAATTTTCCTGATATTGTTCTGGTTTAGAATAAATTGTTAATTCTGTATTGAAGAGTTACAGTATCAGATGCTGTCAAAATAGCAAAATTAACTCATTTTTTCTTTTAAAGTGTGTTCCAAAACTCTTAACACAGCTATGGCTGCTGTTTCCTTCTTACGTACTGAATGGCTTACAACTCTGCATCTGCTTTGGCCGGCATTGCCTGTGGTTCTGTCCATGCTCATGCTTGGGCTACTTGTATTGTGTTTAACCTTGTGCTTGGGCCTGTGTGGTTTGTGCTTGGGCTTGTGCCTTAATGACAGTTTCTTTCTTTATGCAGCAAGTACCTGAAATACATCCTACAATGTGATTTTAGGGACTGCAGCTCTGTTTCCACTCTTTTTTGCAATATATGCTGAACAGGACGAGCAGAGGGAATCAGCACCTGTTACATGAGAAGGACCTGATGAGTGGTTGAACAGAGCTTTGGGAGGTGCAGTTCCTTTGAGGGATTTTGTCTATTTCTAGTAGAGATACAGATTATTACAGAGATATGTTGCTGCAAATGTGAGCAATGTAGCTATATGAGTGTGCAGACACATGGTATATAAAAAGCAGGTGTTTGTGCAATGCACAAATCAAACACAGTCTGTCACAAAACAGCAATTTCAGCAGCAGGAATAATTCTAGAAACAGTTATTGTAGTTCCACAAGCAAGTTCAGTACTTGCTTTTAATGAGTGAGATCAGACATATAAGGTTAAAGCAGAAGATTGTAATCTGATCCTAGTTGCTTCAGAAACAGTGTTTTCTGAGTAAGCATGCTCAATACGCACTATGTGCTCTGAGGCATAGGCAAAACCTCAAAACAGAAGAGGTAGACCTTCTTATTGTTTCAAATGCTTATCGCCATGGCATACTTCCAAGATCGCTGCCTGCCTGTTAACGACCCTGCCTGAACCCGACCATCCATCTGCCTGCTCCTCCTGTACCGCACCGCCAGCCTGTTACACGACCCAGCCTGCAGGACCACGCTTCCTGTGCACGAGTGCACCAACGGACTTCCTACCAACACCAGTGACCCACGAGACTTTTCCCATTCTAGCCCGCACTTCAGATGGTCATGTTGAGCTCCTACGCATGGACGCTATCGCATCCTCGCTTTCCCCTGTCATACTGGGGATCCCTTGGCTTCGGGCACACTGCCCACAGATCAACTGGGTCTCTGGCAATGTGCTGTTCACTTCCTCCTATTGCCTACACCATTGTTTTCCACAACCTGTGGACCTGGCCCTCACCACATCTAGCCCGGACCCGGACTCTGATACAGCAACCCACCTGGCAGTTCCTCCAGAATACCATGAATTCCTGGATGTTTTTCGTAAGAAGGGGGCAGATGAGTTGCCTCCCCACCGAGCATACGACTGCCCAATAGAATTACTTCAAGGGGCAGAGGTACCTTTCGGCAGGATATACCCGCTTTCTGAGTTGGAACTTTCGGCCCTCAAGGCATACTTGGATGACAATCTGCAAAAGGGGTTTATCCGGCCTTCTACGTTTCCCGCCGGTACAGGGATATTCTTTGTCGAGAAGAAGGGCAAGTCCCTTCCACCGGGTATCGACTATTGGGACCTCAACAAAATCATGGTTAAGGCCCGGTGTCCCTTGCCCTCTGGTTCTGGAGCTATTCCAGGGACTCGGTTCAGCCAAGGTGTTCTCAAAGATAGACCTCCGAGGGGCCTACAACCTCCTCCGCATTTGAGAAGGGGATGAGTGGAAGACGGCCTTCCGAACCCGATTTGGCCACTACGAATACCTGGTCATGCCGTTCGGCCCGTGCAATGCCCCGGACACGTTCCAACATCTGGTCAACGACATTTTCCGTGATTTTCTTGACATATTCATAGTGGTCTATCTCGATGACATCTTAATATTTTCCTCTTCCACCGTAGCCACGTCAAGAGCTTACTGAGCCGCCTGCATCAGCATGGACTCTACGCTAAGGCTGAGAAGTGCGCTTTTGAATGCTCTAGCATCTCTTTCCTGGGCTTTATCCTCTCCACCTCCGGTATAACCATGGACCCCCAGAAGGTCTCTGCTATTGTGGAATGGCCAGCACCTACCGACAAGAAAGGTGCGCAGCGCTTTGTTGGCTTTGCTAACTTCTATAGAAAATTCTTCAAGGGGTTCTCTGCCGTCATCGCCCCCATCACTCAACTCACTAAGCAGAATACACGCTTTCTATGGACCTCAGAAGCCCAAGCGGCCTTCCAACAGCTAAAAAGGCTTTTCACATCTGCACCAGTCCTCAAGCATCCAGACCCCACCCTGCCGTACATTCTGGAAGTGGATGCATCCGAAACGGCGGTGGGAGCGGTACTCTCTGAGAGACAAGGGCCTAAAGCCGCTCTTTACCCCATTGCTTTCTTCTCTCAGAACCTAACCCCCCAGAGAGAAATTATAATGTGGGTGACAGAGAATTACTTGCCATAAAATCTGCCCTGCATGAATGGTGGTATCTGCTGGAGGGAGCTGCACATCCAGTTCAGGTGTTCACTGATCACAAGAATCTAGAATACCTGCAGACAGCTAAGAACCTGAGACCCCATCAGGCCCGCTGGGCTCTCTTCTTTTCCCAGTTTCAACTCCACATAACATACAGGCCTGGGTCAAAAAATGTGAAGCCGGATGCCCTATCCAGGGTGTTTCATAAGACAGGGGAGTCTACTCTACCAGATACCATCCTCCCATCCCAGAGCTTCTTATTAACTCAAGAGGATTTCCTCTCTCAAATCCAGCGGTCTGTTGCCGGGTCCGTCAGCCCTCAGGACCCCAGGCTGACTCAACATGATGGACTGTGGTGGCTGGGTGCAAGAATCTTCTTCCCGGAGGGACAACGTCTGGCAGTCCTGGAATTGTGCCTAGATCATAAGCTGGCAGGTCATTTCAGGGGTCGCAAAACTACAGGGCTCCTTGTACGCTCCTTCTGGTGGCCTCGGGTTGACAAGGACTGCTGGGAATACGTTAAGGCCTGTCCCACCTGTGCCCGTAACAAGGTCAACAGGACCAAGGCCTTGGGGCTGCTAAATCCACTGCCAGTTCCCGAGCACCCCTGGTCGCATGTGTCCATGGATTTTATAGTGGAGTTACCTCCGTCTGCTGGATTCTCCACCATCTTTGTGATAGTGGATCGTCTTACTAAGATGGCCCCCTTCATCCCCATGAAGGGCACACCTACAGCCATTAAAACAGCGGAAACATTCATCAGGGAGTTCGTCCGCCTCCACGGAATCCCGGCAAACATCGTGTTGGGAGTGCAGTTCACCTCTCAGGTCTGGAAAGCACTCTGCTCGTTACTGGGGATTGAATTGGCACTCTTCTCCGCGTATCACCCTCAGACCAATGGCCAGACGAAGAGAACGAATCAGACATTGGAGCTGTATCTCAGGTGCTATTCCTTGTTCTCTCAGGATGACTGGGTCTCCCTGCTGCCGGTAGCCGACTTTGCCTACAACAACGCTGTCCACTCAGCCACAAACCAGTCACCGTTTTGGGCGAATCTCAGCTACCACCCCTTTTCTGTCGGACATGGTACCCGAAAGTGCAGTACCCACTGCTCAAGACATGGCCACCTTCTAGGTGGAAAACTCCAAACTCTTGCGAGAGACATTATTCTGGTCACAGGAGTACAATAAGCAAACCTTTGACAGAGGAAGACAAGGAGAACTGGATCTGCAACCGGGCGACCAAGTCTGGCTGGCCACCAAGCACCTAAAACTGTCCTGCCCCTATAAGAAACTGGGACCTAAGTTCGTTGGCCCCTTCCCGGTCAAGAGGAGAATAAACGGGGGCTTATGAGCTGAGCCTTCCCTCCTCGCTTCGGGTACACCCGGTATTTCATGTGTCCCTGTTAAAGCTGGTAACCCAGGACCAGTTCCCGGGAAGCAGAACGACCCCTCTGGAGCCAGTTATTATTGGTGGTGAAGAGGAGTTCGAGATCGAGGCAATCCTCGATTGCAGAGTGAGAAGGGGTGTGACACAGTTCTTAATTAAGTGGAAGGGGTACAGACCAGAAGAGAACTCTTGGGTACCCGAAGAACACATTCATGCCACGGAACGTGTCAGGTCCTTTTGGAGGAATCACCCTGAACTGAGGGACCGGTGGGGCATCCGGAGGCTGCCCCTTGGGGGGGCAATGTTAGAAGAAATCCTGCAGAAAAGGGGACTTTTTGCCATTCACGTGTGTTCGTGCGCGTGCTGGAAACAGTGCCAAACAGCTCTATCTCAATCCAGCACGCCCTGCTGCAAGTGCTGTCTGATCTACAGCGTGTAGTGTGTATTCCCGACTAACCTGTACTTTGATTCTCTGTTCCTGTGATCCTGCTGATTTCTGCCTGCACCGACCCCTGGATTGTCTATGACCACTCTCTTGCCTGACCCTTCTGTACTTCGCTGCCCGCCTGTTAACGACCCTACCTGAACACAACCATCCATCTGCCTGCACCTCCTGTACCGCACCGCCAACCTGTTACACGACCCGGCCTGCACGACCACGCTTCCTGTGCACGAGTGCACCAACGGACTTCCTACCAACACCAGTGACCCAGTCCGACCCTCGGGACATCTTGCACCATTGAGCCACCTGTCTGCTCTACCAGGGGTTCCCGAGTCAGGATAGTAAGGGAGGTTGCCCGCTGCATAAGTCAGACTCATCCACCAGGTACGTGACAATTATTCATTATTTACATTCTAGAAAGGACAGGGGCCCATTTGCCTTATGGGACAAAACCCAGTATAGTAAGATCCCCATAAAAACCAAGACTTTCAAATCTGCCGGAAAGAGCGATATACAAGTGCTAATATATATTATCCAAATTTTTTTTACTATAAAATATATATTTTTTAAATCACGTTAAAAACCAAGTATGAATTCAATAGCAATATATGCCACATCTGAACATTTTCCATGATCATTAATAATCAATAAGTTATGCTACCGTATAGGAATAACAAATTTCACATGACTTGCTTCTTCAGAATCCACACTTGTGTACAGATGTATTATATGGCTATAGTGAAAAAACAATAAAATCAACATCACATCTA
Organism: Glandirana rugosa; assembly: GCA_018402905.1. Classification (NCBI taxonomy): domain Eukaryota; kingdom Metazoa; phylum Chordata; class Amphibia; order Anura; family Ranidae; genus Glandirana; species Glandirana rugosa. The sequence continues at coordinate 634,051 of BLSH010443380.1, read as the reverse complement.
ATATACACATACTATAATGCATTTTTAGATGAAGGGAATGATGTGGAGGTAAGAGAGAAACAAAAAAGTCATATCCCAAGAAACCATCCCCACCTAGAGGAAAAATAGGCAAAAAGTGCAGCAAGAAGGGAACAGGCCATGGAGGGACAACCAAAGATAAGGCCTGAACTAAAGTAGCTTACCACCAGCATGAAATTAATTTAATTAGAACTTACCTCAGATACTCAGTAAAGCATTATACAGGGAGAGATTGTAGCAATCACAGATGGGAACCATAAGCATACTACATCAACGCATATCTGAAAAGAAGAAAACCAGAGAAAGAAAAAGGGAAAAACAGCATATTCACATGGGTAAAGGCAGTACCCAAATTGTCAATATAAATACCCGCCCTCTCTCTTTTTCCATTTTACATAGTTACATAGTTAGTCATGTTGAAAAAAGACACAAGTCCATCTAGTTCAACTAAAAAAAAAGAAAAAATATATATAACCATACAATCCCATATACACAATCCTTCACCCATAGTCGGCCCCGTCATGATCCAATTTGCTATAGCGGGGGAAAAAATTTCTTCCTGATCCCCTGAGAGGCAATCGTATTTACCCTGGATCAACTTTACCTATAAAATGTTAGTAGCCAGTTATGTTATATACATTAAGTAAAGAAGCCAGGCCTTTTATAAAGCAATCTACTGTGCTCACCAGAACCACCTCTGTAGGGAATCAATTCCACATTTTCACAGCTCTAACTGTGAAGAAACCTTTCCATATTTGGAAATGAAGTCTTTTTTCCTTTAGACGTAAAGAGTGCCCCCTTGTCCTCTGTGATGACCTTAAAGTGAATATCTCAACACCAAGATCACTATATGAACCACTTATGTATTTGTACATGTTTATCATATCCCCTCTTAATCTCCTTTTCTCAAGAGAGAATAAATTCAGCTCCTCTAATATTTCCTCATAGCTGAGCTCCTCCATGCCTCTTATCAGTTTGGTTGCCCTTCTCTGCACTTTCTCCAGTTCCCGATACCCTTTTTGAGAACTGGTGCCCAAAACTGAACTGCATATTCCCGATGAGGTCTTACTAATGATTTGTACAGGGGCAAAATTATATCTCTCTCTCTGGAGTCCATACCTCTCTTAATAAAAGAAAGGATTTTGCTTGCTTTGGAAACTGCAGCTTGGCATTGCATGCCATTATTAAGCTTATGATCTACCAAAACCCCCAGATTCTTCTCCACTATGGATCCCCCAGTTGTACTCCCCCTAGTATGTATAATGCAGGCATATTCTTAGCCCCCAAGTGCATAACTTTACATTTATCTACATTAAACCTCATTTGCTACATAGTCGCCCAATTAAACAGTGAATTGAGGTCGGCTTGTATGTTGGAGACATCCTGTAAAGACGTTATTCCACTACATAGCTTTGTGTCATCTGCAAACACTGAAATGGTACTTTTAATCCCAGACCCTATATCATTTATAAAGGTATTAAAAAGTAAGGGTCCCAACACTGAACCTTGAGGTACACTACTGATAACCTTAGACCATTCAGAGTATGAATCATTAACCACTACTCTCTGAATTTGGTCTTTTATCCAGTTTTCTATCCATTTACAAACTGATCTTTCCAAGTCTGTAGACTTTACCTTACACATTAGCCATGTGTGGGGAACTGTGTCAAACGCTTTTGCAAAATCCAAGTATATCAAGTCCACAGCCACCCCTCTGTCCAAAGTTTTACTTACCTCCTCATAAAAAGAAATCAGATTTGTTTGACAACTTCTGTCTTTCATAAATCCATGCTGTCTGTTGCTTAAAATATTTTTTTCCAACAAGAACTCATGTATGTTTTTATTAAACTCTCCAATATCTTCCCGACCATAGAAGTTAAACTAAAAGGTCTATAGTTACTCGGTAAAGACTTTGATACCTTTTTAAATATGGGCACCACGTTGGCCCTATGCCAATCCAGTGGTACTATTCCAGTCATTAACTAGTCCCTAAAAATTAAATACAATGGCTTTGAAATGACAGTACTCAATTCCTTTAGGATCTGTGGATGGATTCCATCTGGTCCAGGTGCTTTATCCACCTTTATTGTGTCTAAATACTTCACTTTTGAGTCATTGTGAATCATTTGGGGCTGTGTCACTACCACCCCCATTATGGACACGAGCTTACCCATGCTCCTTTGTATACACAGAGCTGACAAAAATATTTAATACGTTTGCCTTCTCTTTGCCCCCAGTCACCCACTGTAGATTATTTTGTAAAGGGCCTACATGCTCAGACCTGACCTTTTTATTAATATATTTGAAGATTTTTTTGAGGTTTACCCTACTATCTTTTGCAATATTCCTCATACCTTCTTGAGAGGCCTCAGTGTAAATCATTTCAGCATGGTTGATGGTTCAGAAAGTTATCTCACAGTCATCACACAGCACAAAGAGTTCTTAAGCACCAAACATTCAAGTCTAAGAACAAGAAAAAGAGGAACTGTCTAGAGACCAAGCCGGTGACAGACCTACATATCCATTTACCTCAAAATACAGGCATAAATCAAAATGGCACAGCCCAAGTCCTCTATTCTCCCATAACACAGAGCCAGCTCGGGGGAAATCCCGTATGCTATGGGGGCAATCATTTGGGCTCACTCCTGTGCTGGCTCTGTGTGTTCATAAACACACAAAGTGTTGCTCTGCCCCACCCCCTCTCCCTCCTCACCGGTTGTGATTGACAGCAGCATGAGCCAGTGGCTCCTGCTGCTGTGTCTGAGAGAGTTCTATAAGATTGGACAGGCTCAGGAGTAGTCCTAGAGGCAGGCATGGGAGGAGATGATAAGGGAGCTAGAGAGTAGGTAGTCTTGGGAGTAATGAAGAGAATGATTAGGTTGTTTTTTTGAGACTAGGTTAGTGATGTAGTTGGGGGCCGAATTGTGGATGGCATTGTAAGTTCTTGTTAGTGTTTTCAATTTAATTTGTTGGGTGAGAGGAGGCAGAGAGCAGTAGCAGACACAGTTGGTAAGGTGGATAAGTCTGGTAGCAGCATTCATGATGGACTGAAGGGGGGAATAGCCTATATAAAGGTAAGCCAATAAAGTACCATCCAAAACTACCTTGTCCACAGGGGAAAAGGCTGCTGCACAATTTCCCTGCAGAATAAGCAAACTTTTCACTCTGTTAGAGAATGTGGGAAAATAACTGATCTATTGGTAGGTTGAACAGGTAGGTAAACTATGTTATGGGGATGGGGTGGGGTTGGACTCAAAATAAATCTACTGTTTTAATGCTAGTGACTGACTACAGCATACATGTCATTTGTTGTGAAGTGATTTAAAAAATCATTGAGCCCTCTGGGAATATCTCAGTTTTATTGTATGCCATAAGAGTCAGTCCCAAATGATTACAGCTGATTATGATATTTGCATACAGAAAAATCACAAGAAATGGGGTCCTAACCTGGCAAAAAAATACAATCTGAACATTCTTTATTGAGCAAAGTTTAATCCACTAGAAGCTGTACTAGTTTGATTTAGAGACAATTTTATTCTTGCTGAATGTCTGTACAGTGAATATCTCATAGGCTGAGCAGCAAGTAATTATTAATCCTATTATTGGGGTGGGCAACAGGTGATGGATGTTGACTATTTAGCTGCTTTAGCTCAGTATTAGGTCCCTTTCACAAAAATGTTCCAATCAGGTCTGCCTGTTAGTTTTTCAGGTGGACCTGATCGGAACCTCAATTCTCCTCTGTGGAGCAGTGGGTGTAAGGGTGAGTTCCGACTTCAAGAGCACAAGTCGTATGACATGTCAAAATCAATGGTTCCGTATGAGACCCATTTTATCTGGTCCAACTTTTGTCAGTCCGACTTTCAAAATGCTTCCTGCACTACATTGGTCCAACTTGGGCATGATTTCAGCCCATTGATTTGAATGGAGGTCAGGTTAATCATCTTAATTGATCCAACTGGTGGCATGCGACTAGTGCTCTGTGGATCTTGAGAGGGAACCCCATGCCAAAATGAAAAAAAAAACAGCATAGGGTCTCCCCCAGATCCATACCAGGCCCTTTGAGTCTGGTATGGATCTTGAGGGGAAACCCCACGCCAAAGTAAAAAAACAAAGGCTTGGGTCCCCCCCCAAGATCATACTAGACCCTTCGGTCTGGTAAGGATTTTAAGGGGAACCCCCACGCCAAAATTTTAAAAAAAGTGGAGTTCCCCCAAAATCCATACCAGACCCTGAGCATACAGCCTGGCAGGTCAGGAAAGGGAGGGATGAGTGAGCACCCCCCCTCTCCTGGACCGTACCAGGCCACATGCCCTCAACTTGTTGATGGGGACAAGGGCCTCTTCCCGACAACCCTGGGCGGTGGTTGTGGGGATCTGTGGGCAGGGGGCTTATCGGAATCTGGAAGCCATCTTTAACAAAGGAGGCCCCCAGATCCTGCCCCCCATGTGTATGGGGTACATTGTACCCCTACCTATTCACCAAAAAAAATAAGTGTAGTGTTACAAAAAACAAGAGACGTTTTCAAAAAGTCCTTTACCACATTTTGCTGGTTAGAAGCTGAAGAGTGGGAAATTTGAGTGAAGAATGAAAAACAGTTTTGCTTCTGACTGCTGGTGATTACTTGTGGTTTCAGTTATTTTATTTTCTTATTTGGAGTTTTCACTAGCAGCTTTTTCAAACATCTTTTCAGCTGCATATCAGAAGAGCTGTGCTGAGAGCGTGCACGGTGCGCGCTTCCGACACAGTTACCGGCGCCTAATCGAAAGTTTCCGATCGCTGCTTGTGATCAGGAGTTTTTGGATCATGTGACCGCTGTAACATGAATATTAATATTGTAACTAGGATAATGAATGCTAGCAAGGTTGAAGGTTTTGTGTATACAACAAAGGAGCAACAGCTCCAGGATGGATACAGCTGTGACAGATGTAAGCGGGTTGCCATTCTAGAGGCTCACATTAGAGATCTGGAGGAGCAAGTTGCAACACTGGGCAGAATTGACAACCTTTAAATGAGTCTTCTGCTCACTGAGCAGCTGGTTAATGGGGTTGATGTGGAGAATGGAGGGGAAAGTCAGGATTATCAGGTAGGAAGATGGGTGACTGTAGTCAGAGAGATTGTTAGGGGCTCACTGAAAAGAAAGCACAGCCCTGGGTTTGATCACCCTGCCAATAGATTTGTCAAGTTGGGTGAAGATGTGGGGGTGGCAAGCTCAGAGGTGACAGCCCTAGATGTCACTGCAACCCCTACCAGCTTGGAAAGCAGCCCATGTCGTAGGTCTGGGAGGATATTGCAGGAAGTCCTAGACAGTTGGTGGTAAGCGGGGATTCTATAATCAGAAGGACTGATAGAATAATTTGTCCCCAGTATCATCTCAACCAAATGATTTGCTGTCTCCCTGGTGCCAGGGTTCAGCATGTGGTGAACTTACAAATTACTCGGAGGGCCTGGGCATGACCCAACTGTCTTGGTCCATGTTGGAAACAATGACAGAATACATGGAAGGTGTAGGCTCCTTAACAATCAATTTAAAGAACTAGGCTACAAGTTTAAAGGAAGGATCTCCAAGGTTATATTGCAACATAGGAAAGACAGAGTCAGATTAGAGAGCTGAATGCATGCCTAAAGACCTGGTGTAAGATGGAAGGATATAGGTTTCTAGAGCACTGGGCTGACTTTTTATTGGGGTACAACTTATATGATAAAGATGGTTTGCACATAAATGGAAGGGGATCTGCTGTGCTGGTGGAGAGGTTTATGGGAAGACTGGAAAAGTATTTAAATTAGGATAGTGGGGGAGGGAGAATTAGATTATAAGGTGGCAGACAGGTCAGACAGGGGTCAGTCCCTATTGGTGAGGGGAATGGGGAAAGATAGGGAAAGGGCTATGGCAAGTAATTAGAAGGTTCACCAGGTTACAAATAACCATTTAGTACTATTTGTAAAAAATATGCAAAATATGTGTACAAAATGTGACAATGAATTAAAATGTTTGTTCACCAAGTTGGAAGCTTTGGTGTACAAAGAGACCTATGATTTAATTGGTTTTGCTGAATCTAGGCTTCATTCTTCACATGACTGGGATATTAATATTACTGGCTATGCTCTCAGTCACAGTAAATAGGAAAGGTGGTGGTGTTAGTCTCTATGTAAGAAGTGATCTCAAAGAGAGCGTGAAAGAGGACCTTGTTATTGAAGAGTGTGATGAGGCTGAAGCATTATGGGTGGAACTGCACATGGGTAATCATTGGCATTTGTTATAGATCAACCAGTGTTAATAAGGAGGTGGAGACTCCTTGCACAGGTAGAAAGAGTTGCAAGGGCTGGGATAGTGATAATAATGGGGGATTTTAACTACCTGGAAATTGGCTGGAATAATGGCACTACTGAGACAGTTAAACGGCACAAATGTATAAACCTATTACAAGACAATTTTATGATACAGTTCATAGAGGATCCGACTAGGAATGCTACTCTGCTGGACCTGGTAATCTCAACCATGCAGAGCTTATTACTAATGTTCATATAAAAGAACATCTGGGTAGCAGTGACTATAACATTTCATTTCATGTAATGTTAGCTGTAAACAGTAAACACATACTTGAACGATAAAAACACTTAACTTTCAGAGAGCGAATTTTCTAAGGATGAGGGCTGCTCTCCAAGACTAATGCTGGGTTGGCCATACACTATACGAAAAATCGTTCTAACCCATTTTTGAAAAACGAACATTCAGCGTGAGAGCAAACGACAGTGCCATCATGTAATGACCGATAAATTGTTCAATGGACATAAATGAATCCATTTTCTGTTCATTTTTTCACATATACCTAATGCAAACAGTTTGGACAGGAAACACATTAACCTTTCCATTTATTGTTCGTTCGGCAGAAAATCTCCACACTTGTCCTTGGTTTTTTTAGTTCAAAAACGTCCCAATCGATTACCGAATTGTGCCCATTAACTGGCCGAAAAACAAACGAACTGTCCAGATGACTGAATTTTGGCCGATTTTTTGTATAGTCTATGGCCAGCATTAGGCTGGGAGGGAATATTGGCATCGATCAATACAGAACAGGAATGGGATTTCTTCAGCCTGCATTCACATAGGGGCGACCCGACTTCGGCGCGACTTCGCTAGGCGATTTCAGCGCAACTTCCAGCGCGACTTCAAGGACCTCAGGCGACTTTACAACACGACTTTTACCAGGCGATTTTGCCTTGACCAATCAGAGAAGGGAGGGAGGGGGCTGCCTAAAAATAAATTCTATTCTTTTAACTGTAAAGTCGCTTCCATGTAAATGGGGATCCAACTTGGAGGCGACTTCTATTGAATCCTATGGGCACAAGTCAAATAGAAGTCGCCTAGAAGTAGTACAGGAACCTTTTCAGAACTCGCCTTGAAGTCGGAGCGACTTCAGTCATGTATATTAAATCGGCTCCCATTCATTCCAATGGGATTTCAAATGTTAAGTGACTCGGGGCGACTTAAGGCAATTCAAGTCAGATCGCAAGTCGCCCCTATGTGAACGGGCACTTAAAAAGACTGTATGTGAACATACTGCAAATTACTGCATATTCCCACGGGCAATACGTTTAAAAGGCTAAAAATAAAACCTCACGACCAAAGTTAAAAAAACTATAAATAAGAAGAGAGCTTTTAAAAATAAAAATTAGGGAACACTATCATTGTTTAAATGTTACAAAGAATAAAAGAAAATATGTAAAAAGGAAAGCAAGGGCACAAAAATTCCAAACGAATGACAGATTGCAAAAGCTAGTAGGACAAACCCCCAAAAAGTCTTCAAACATATTTACAAAATAATCTAAAATGGATGATTGTGGAGAAAGAGAAGGCACATTTATTAAATACCTCTTCAGCTCCGTGTATACAAAGGAGCATGGGTAGCTCATGTCTATAAAGACGGTGGTAGTGACACAGCCCCAAATGATCCACAATAGCTCAAAATTGATATGGTCCAGGAATATTTAGAAAGAATAAAGATGAAAAAAGCACCTGAACTAGATGGCATACACCCACAGATCATAAAAGAATTGAGCTCTGTCATTTCAAAGCCATTATTTCTAATTACTAGGGACTAATGACTAGAATTGTACCACTGGATTGGCGTAAGGCCAATGTGGTGCCCATATTTAAAAAGGGATCAAAGACTTTACCAAGTAATTTTAACTTCTATTGTTGGGAAGATACTGTAAAGTTTAATAATAGACGAGTTTGTGCTGGAAAAATATTTGAAGCAACAGACAAAATGGATTCATGGAAGACAAAGCTGATTTATTTTCATGAGGAGGTAAGTAAAACCTTAGACAAGGGAGTGGCTGTGGAGGTAGTATACTTGGATTTTGCAAAAGCATTTGACACCATTCCCCACACACGGCTTAATGTATAAGACCCCATACACACTATTAGATTTTCTGCAGATTTTTGTCTTCAGATTTACCAAAACCATGTAGTGCAAGGGCCTGCCTGATTGCATACAAATTGAAACTCTTAAGGTTTGACCTCATATAATATGGTTTTGGTAAATCTGAAGACAAAAATCTGCAGAAAATCTAATAGTGTGTATGGGGTCTAAGGTAAAATCTACAGGCTTGGAAAAATCAGTTTGTAAATGGATAGAAAACTGGCTAAAAAGGGAAATTCTGAGAGTTGTGGTTAATGATTCTTATTCTGAATGGTCTAAGGTTATCAGTGGTGTACCCCAAGGTTCAGTGTTGGGACCCTTACTTTTTAATATATTTATAAATTATATAAGGTCTGAGATTAAAAATACCATTTCAGTTCTTGCAGCTGACACCAAACTATGCAGTGGAATAGCATCCTTACAAGATGTCTCCAACTTACAAGCCAATCTCAATGCACTGTTTAATTGGGCGACTATGTGGCAAACGAGCTTTAATGTTGATAAATGTAAAGTTATGCACTTGGAGGCTAGGAATATGCATACATCATACCATTGGTGTGCGCAGCCTATTGCATTAGGGTGTGCACCCCAGAGCACAAACACACATGCATGCATGCATATCAGCAGAGCAGCAAACATTGTCAGTAGAGCAAAGATTGGTGTCAGCAGTTTTTTATTTTTATTTTTTACAATATCATTTTTTTATTATTTTTTGCGATATTATTTCTTATTACTTTTTTTAAAAAAAATTTAGGAGCCCTGTTATGGGGCTTTGGTGAAATATCAGGGGTCTAGCAGACCCCTTAAATCTCACTTCTGAGACAGAGAAAGAAACTGAGGACAGAGATTCCCCAGGCCCTTTCTCTACAGCCTGTAGTAAACATAGTTTACTATGCTTCAGTTAAGAATGAAGACAGGAGCAATCTGTACAGATCTCTCACTGTGTTCATTTAGAGAAGGAAAGGGCCGGTTAATGAAATATTTACCAGCTCCTTCCGCACTCCTGAGAGGAAAGGAGGAAAGCTAGCAGCACTGCAGGGGGGAGAAAGGAAGCAGAGGAATTGGCACTGCATGGGGTAATTAGGGTGTGCCCAGGCATACCCGGCACACCCTGTGCCCACGCCTATGCATCATACAAGCTATGGGGAGTACAACTGGGGGAATCAATGATGGAGAAGGATCTGGGTGTTCTATAGAACAATACAACCTCTTGATGGGACTTTAAATGGCATAGACAACTATATGTATAAAAATATAGTAAGCTTTATTAGTACACATTAAAAATATACAAGTTATTGTGGTTCTAACACAGTTGTTGTTGGTAGGTGTGCAGAGATAACCATGTGCTTCTGTCCACAAGTTGAGTCAAGGAGAACGAGTTTTGAAATAGACAGATTACAATTTTCTTCTTTAGGGGTAAATGGTTATCATGAGTAATTATCTATAGCAAAAGGAACACTATCATATATCACATTAATAATCAGAATACAAACTAAGATACAGTGAACAATGTTTACTAACCCACATGAGCAGAGAACATCAAGTGCAAAAACCGCATAATGTAAAATCACAAGGGAAGGAATTTTGCTATTGCATGCTGCCAAAAATCCACCAGGATGGGGCGCTGGAGCCCCAGTCTCTCCGCCCACTAGGGGATGGGAACTCTCACATGGGAATATGCCCATTTTTTAAAAGGGAAGACAGATCTTCTAATTCAAATAATTAAAAGTAAAGTAAACCAAAATATAAACTGGCAATGATAAGTCATATATAATATTAAGACAGCCTTGAATGGATGCTTACTTGCATTACATCAGTGGATGGGACTAACCAAAGTGCCCAGATGAACCATAGAGGGGCCCAAAATGAGAGAAAGAGTATAAGGAGGTGCTCTTCACTCAACTCTTAGATACTGTACAATATTGAATACCTAAGGATGAGGAGGGCTCCAATTGTAATCTTGTAACTAGCAGGGATATACCTAAAAACGTACTTTACTGAGAACATGGCAGAGGGTGAGGTGTTCAAGCTGTTTTACATGAAGGTAATAAATCCTCCCATCAAAGGGTAACTGGGGGTCTCACAAAAGTTTCCACCATAGCCTAACCAAAGTATCTATGGGGAGGAAAAATATCAGTGTTTTAGAGTATAGTACTTGATTGAAGAGCAGCAAGAGCCATGTGGGAAATATCTCTCATTTAGTTTACCTGGAATAGAAGAATACAGGTGTCTGGGCAGTTTGGAGCCTGGAGCACAGCAATGCTGACTTCTTATGGCTAGCAGGTGCTTGGCACTGGCGTCCTGGCATGGAAATGACATCAGAGGCACCACTCCACCTCTCACTCCCAGGAAGGCATCCCGCGCCGGAAGTCTGCCGGCTCACAACAGGCATGATGGCAACTCAGAGATAGACTTCAGTCCCGAGGATACTCCTCCACTTTCCTCAAAAAGGCTTACAAGATGGCACTAACCAAAACACGACATGACTTGCTTTACAATCCTTCGTTTATATAACAAAAAACAGTAATCCCATCCGTATTATCACACAATTTTCTAACCAACACTCATCAATTAAGAAAACCGTTCAAAAATACTGGCACATTTTAATGATGGACCCTCAAGTAGGACCCTTTGTGCCAGAATTCCCTGCATTTACCTTTAGACTAGCCAGGTCTCTTAAAGACAGACTTGTCTGTAGTGAATTTAAAGGTAAAGATAGCAATGATCCATGTAAACATTCTGGATTGTACACATGAGGAGGCTGCAATTACTGCAGGTACATGAACACAATTCGCTCAATAATTATGTGACTGCTTCTGTTTCTATGTCAGCAAAACAAAAATGGAGTTCTGGCTAGAGCCTATCGACATTTGCTAAGCATGAGGTCATGAAACCCAGAACTCCCTCTAGGTAGACATACTGTATATCCTCCATACATGGGGTAGTATTCCCTAAAGTCTCCTTTGTGATCTTAGACCAGGTCCATCCAGGCTCACAAGGTGGTGACTGGAATAAGATCCTACTGCAGCATGAAGAAAAATGGATCTTTAGACTGAATGATGCGTCCCTAGAAATACCTCCCTTTCTGTAGTCTAATTCATGAATTTGTTTGGTACCCTTCCTTTCCTCTCTCCTCTACCTCTCTTTTACTAATTTATACTCAATTCTCTGGTAATTTGTTCTTCTTTTCCATATCAAAACCTTTCACATATAAAAACCTTTTTTTTTGACAATAATATCCTTGTTGCTGCTGTTCTGTGCACACTATACTGCCAAGGAACCTCATGGCCAACAGGCTGTATGATATTTTCTACCACTATCCGGTTATTGGTATGGGATTTCTTGCTGCATTTGTATTGCATGTTTTTATGGTTTTGTAATTGCTGCTGCATGCCTCCTGTTGTCCCACGAGGGGGAGCCTCTTTGAGTTCCCTGTCTTCTCTCTCTCTTCCCACCCAGCGCACCGGGGCTGCCGACTTGCTGTCTATTGCTTGGTGCCTGCAGCCTCTCATTGGCCCATGCAGCCAAGTGGCATCCTGGTTCCCATGGCGACTGTTGTGCGCCAGCAGACTTCCATCACTAAAAGCCTTCCTGGGAATGGGAGGGGGAGCAGTGCCCCTGATGTCATTGCCATGCCAGGACGCATATGCCCGGCTCCCCGCCACCATCGCCACGTGGTGGCCGATTTTGGGTCGACGCTATACACCTCTAGCTCCAGGGGGCACAATCATGTCTCACCCATATGCCCTCCCCATGATGATACCTCCCAATTGGCTCAACAGAGTATATTAAACACCTGCTAGCCATAGGAGGTCAGCATTGCTGTGCTCCATGCTCCAAACTGCCCAGACACCTTCTACTCCAGGTAAACTAAATGAGAGATATTTTCCATATGGCTGTTGTTGCTCTTCACTCAATTACTATACTCTAAGACATTAGTTTGTTTTTCCTCTCCATAGATACTCTGGTTATTGGATGGTGGAAACTTTCTTGAGACCCCCCCCCCCCATTATCCTTTGCTGGGAGGATTTATCACCTTCATGTGAAACAGTTTGAACACCTCACGCTCTGCCATCTTCTCAGCAAAGTAAGCTTTTAGGTATGAGAAGAAAGGCCATTCAGAGGAAACCACACCTGTGGAACTACATTGTGTTGTCCCAGGGGTGCTAACTGAGTATGCAGTGAAGCATGAGAAAATGAAATTCCTGTAAGCTGCACTCCAATTTCAATGCTTTATTTTAGTGTAAGTCCATACAGTACAAATGGAAGTAGAAGCTGATGCATTTCACCCCCGTCTATAAGTGCTTAATTATAGCTTTTAGGTATATCTCTGCTAGTTACAAGATTGCAATAGGGGTTGTGTTAGGTTGTAATTTAATGGCCCTCCTCCTCCTTTTGTATTCAATATTGTATCTACAGTAAGAGTTGAATGAAGTGCACCTCTTTATACTCTCTCTCATATTGGGCCCCTTTATAGTTCATATGGGCACTCCGGTTAGTCCCACCCACTGATGTAATGCAAGTAAGCATCCATAAAAAGCTATCTAAATATTATATATGACTTATCATTGCCAGTTTATATTTTGGTTTACTCAACTTTTATTTATTTTTTATTGGCAGGTCTGTCTTCCCTGTTGATGACTGGACGTATTCCCACGTGAGTGTCCCCCATACCCCAGTGGGCGGAGAGACTGGGGCTCCAGTGCCACGTCTTGGTGGATTTCTGGTAGCATGCAATAGCAAAATTCCTTCCTTTGTGATTATACATTATCCGGTTTTTGCACTTCATGTTCTCTGTCCATGTGTGTTAGTAAACATTATACACTCTATCTTCATTTGTATTCTGATTATTGATGTGATATCTGATGGAGTTCCTTTTGTTAAAGATAAATACTCATGATAACTATGTATCCCTGAAGAAGAAAGTTGTAATCTGTCTATTTCGAAACATGTTGCGTGATTTCTGTCTTCTTGACTCAACTTGTGGACAGAAGCACATGGTTATCTCTGCACACCTACCAACAACAACTGTGTTAGAAGCACACTAACGCCTTTCTTTTTAACTTTTGTATATTTTTAATGCGTACTAATAAAGCTTACTATATTTTTATACATATAGTTATCTATGCCCTTTAAAGTCCTATAAGGAAGTTGTATTTTTCTCAATTATTAGGGATAGGCATGCTATCTCCCTCTAGCAACATTTGACCCCTAAGGTAATCTGGGTATTCTGGTAGATCATAAGCTTAATAATAGTATGCAATGCCAAGCTGCTTTTTCCAAAGAGAGCAAAATCTGTTCTTGTATTAACAAAGGTATAGAGAAAGATATCGTTTTGCTCCTGTATAAAGCGTATAATGATTGGTTTGCGCAAAAGTTATCACCTCTACAAAATAGGAGATAGATTTATGGCATATTTATTATTCATTTTTTTTACTAGTAATGGTCGCGATCTGCGATTTTTAGCGGGACTGCGATATTGCGGCGGACAGATCGGACACTTTTGACACTTTTTTGGGACCAATGGCATTTATACAGCTTTAAATAGCCACTGAGAATTTCATTGCAATTTGCGTTGCAATGGCAATAAAGTATTTATTATTATTATTATTACTGTATAAATGTCATTGGCAGGGAAGGGGTTATCTCTAGGGGGCGATCAAAGGGTTAAATGTTCCCTAGGTAGGGGTTTCTAACTGTGTGGGGGCTGGGCTGACAGGGAGTAGAGATAAATCGCTGTTCTGGATTACTTGGAACAGCAGAGCTCTCTGCCCTTATGTTTCCCGCCCTTATCTACATATAAATACTGTCAAATGGCAAGCCAGCCATTTGGCGGTTTGCCTTCATGGCGGGCGGAGTGCTTTTTTTTTTGTTAGATTTTGGTTCTGGTCATCATGATTGACAATTGATCTATATTGGAGGACACTGTTCTTTTATTTTTTAATTAAGGAATTGTCAAAAACTGTGTTTTTATTACTTTTCTACACTTTTTTGGTGAATAAGTAGGGGTACTCTGTACCTTATGCTCATTCACATGCGGGGCCAGATCTGGTGGGCCCTTCTTAACCGCTTGCTGACCAACCGCTGTTGCTATACGGTGGCAGGTTGGCTCTCCTGCGTGAACTGCGGTTGATGTACGTTGGTACGTGCATGAGAGATAGCGGGCGTGAGCATGCCCGTGGGACCAGCGGACTCGATGTCCACCGGCGACCCGCAATTGTGGTGTACAGAGGCAGAACGGCCTGTAAACAAGGCGGATCCCCATTTTGCCAGATGACATGTCAGAGATCTTCTGTTCCCAGTGATCGGGAACAGCGATCTCTGTCATGTCCCTGGCAGCCCAGCCCCCACACAGTTAGAACACACCCAGGCAACACACTTAACCCCTTGATCGCCCCCTAGTGTTAATTTCTTCCCTGCCAGTGTCATTTATACAGTATCTCACAAAATCGAGAACACCCCTCACATTTTTGTAAATAATTTATTATATCTTTTCATGTGACAACACTGAAGAAATTACACTTTGCTACAATGTAAAGGAGTGAGTGTACAGATTGTATAATTGTTTAAATGTACTGTCCCCTCAAAATAACTCAACACACAGCTATTAAAGTGTAAACTGCTGGCAACAAAAGTGAGTACACCCCTAAGTGAAAATGTCCAAATTGGGTCCAAAGTGTCAATATTTTGTGTGGCCACTATTATTTCCAGCACTGTTTTATCCCTCGTGGGCATGGAGTTCACCAGAGCTTCATAGGTTTCCACTGGGGTCCTCTTCCACTCTTCCATGACGACATCATGGAGCTAGTGGACCTTAGAGACCTTGCGCTCCTCCACCTTCCATTTGAGGATGCCCCTCAGATGCTCAATGGAGTTTAGGTCTGGAGACATTTGTATCCAAAATAAAATCAGAGAAGTAAGGGCAGTGCACTAGTGACCCAAATGCTAATGGGTCAGGTAAAGGAACAGAACTACTGACTCACCAAGTATAGGGTGGGGTTCCGGTTTGGACACAGGGATGCACATCAAAAACAGCAACTGGGGGGTGAACCCCAGAGGTAAGTAGTCCTTTGCCTCCAGAAAAAATGGAGAGGGAGCCTACTGCAGTAGTTTCTGAAAAAACTATTAAGCAAATTGAAATACAATAATTCATGGTCACAAAAAGGGAGGGAAATAACATCAAAAGGGGTAGGTACAACACATTGACAACATTGTCATAGATAAAGGTGGACCACTCATGAGCTCTGGCAGACTCAAACATTCAGACGTGCCAATATCTCATTAATTGGTGACTTCTTACAATGCATGCAATACAAGTAGGTACATGTGGTATAAGGTCGGTGACCAAGGGGAAACCTGGGAAAGCTGAGCAGTAAGTGATGTTTTGGTACTTCCAGGGTTCCTACATGCCCTCTCAGGCCAGTCAGAAATGATAATGACCAGAAGTGTCACCGTCTATGGTATTGCGACTATGTGTGAGTGGGACCAAGGAAGACCTGGGGAATCTGTGTGGTATCTCACCACTAACTAGGAACTTCCAAGCACCCTATATATCCTCATAAATAAGTAAGTAAATATCATGTACATAAAGGTATGAATATGGATGCCTGTAGGACTGAAGTGGTTCTGGGGAAACTGGGTGGTCAACACTCTCAAGTATGGTGACCCACCTGGTACTTCCAGACCATCTAATTGTCCTATAGGGGGTAAGTGACCACAGCAGTACACTTAAGAATATCAGAGTGTTATTTCAAGCATGCTTCAATGCATTAACACCTACCGGCTACAGGTATGTAGCAATGAGATGCAGGGGAGTGGTTCTAGGATAGCTGTGTGGTCAATGCTGACAGCAAGTATGGTGACACTCCTGGTACATCCAAGCCACCTATAGGTCCAGCTAAATATTAGGCACTCAGCAATACACATAGACAAAACAAAAAGATATTGTTGTAGAATACTGCACATGTAATCCTGCAAATTGCAATAAATGATTTGCAGGGATACAGACATCACTTGTGAGCAGGGGAGGTGGAGAGGGGCACCGCAGAGGTATGCTGGGGCCTCCTCACAGCAGTCTCCCTGACTGCCTGAATCCTTTATAGCGAAACTGACAGGTCAGAGCCTAATGGCGACCAGACCACAGTTCAGCAGGTTCGGGTGGAAATGGGGATCTGAGTACCGGCAGTCTATGTACTCAGCTCAGGATCTGACATGGATTTATGATCAAATGTGGCAGCCAGGGAAGCAAGCTCCTCCAATGCTGCAATATCCCGAATCAACACAGTAGATATTGTAACTCACAGTTGTGTAGTGTGTGTGATCACCAGATCAGCAGATGGGGATACCAGACAGGGCACCTCTGGTGCGTCCAGGGAGCAGAGGATGAATATAGGTGTGGTCTTTCTCCAAGTATGGCATAGAGAGGTCTCCTAGGGCCGGGATATCCACAATTCAGATGAAAACATGCTGGTTATGCACTTCCGGTTTACGCCCTCCACTTCCGGTTAACGGCTGATGTGTGAGGGCTCCAGGTGGGAAAAGGGCCGTTGCTGGCATGGGTAGATGAGGGGTCTACAGGCATGTACACTGGAGGTCTGGAGACATGCTTGGCAGTCCATCACCTTTGCCCTCAGCTTCTTTAGCGAGGCATTGATTGTCTTGGAGGTGTGTTTGGGGCCGTTATCATGTTGGAATACTGCCCTGTAGCCCAGTCTCCCAGTTTCTGCTTGAGTATGTCACAGTACATGTTGGCATTCATGGTTCCCTCAGTGAACTGTAGCTCCCCAGTGCTGGCAGCACTCATGCAGCCCCAGACCATGACACTCCCACCACCATGCTTGACTGTAGGCAAGACACACTTGTCTTTGTACTCCTCGCTTGGTTGCCGCCACACACACTTGACACCATCTGAACCAAATAAGTTTATCTTGGTCTCATTAGACCACAGGACAAGGTTCCAGGAATCAGTGTCCTTAGTCTGCTTGTCTTCAGCAAACAATTTGTGGGCTTTCTTATGCATCATCTTTAGAAGAGGCTTCCTTCTGGGATGACAGCCATGTAGACCAATTTGATTCAGTTTGCGGCGTATGGTCTGAGCACTGACAGGCTGACCCCCCACCCCTTCAACCTCTGCCGCAATGCTGGCAGCACTCATACGTCTATTTCCCAAAGACAACCTCTGGATATGACCCTGAGCATGTGTACTCAACTTCTTTAGTCAACCATGTTAAGGCCTGTTCTGAGTGGTACCTGTCCTGTTAAACCACTGTATGGTCTTGGCCACTGTGCTGCAGCTCAGTTTCAGGGTCTTGGCAATCTTCTTTTAACCTCGGCCATCTTTATGTAGAGCAACAATTCTTTTTTTCAGATCCTCAGAGAGCTCTTTACCATGAGGTGTCATGTTGAACTTCCAGTGACCAGTATGAGAGAGAGATAACTTCAAATGTAACACACCTGCACCCCATTCACACCTGAGAACTTGTAACACTAACAAGTCACATGACACCGGGGAGAGAAAATGGCTAATTGGGTCCAATTTGGACATTTTCACTTTGGGTTGTACTCACTTGTGTTGCCAGCGGTTTATACATTGATGGCTGTGTGTTGAGTAATTTTGAGGGGACAGCAAATTTACACTGTTATACAAGCTGTACACTCACTACTTTACATTGTAGCAAAGTGTCATTTCTTCAGTGTAGTCACATGAATAGATATAATAAAATATTTACAAAAATGTCAGGGGTGTTCTCACTTTTGTGAGATACTGTACATTGATCATTGTATTTTTATAGCACGGATCAATGTAATAATGCCACTGGTCCCCAAAAAGTGTCATTTGGGGTCAGATTTGTCCACCGCAATGTCGCAGTACCGCTAAAAATCGCAGATCGCCGCAATTACTAGTAAAAACAATTTTAAAAAAAAGTCCCTAAATTGTTTTCCCTGTTGGAGCAAATTGGACCATGTTTTTCTGGGATTTTCTCCTTCCTCTGGATCAACTCTGGGTATACTGTAGGATTGTGTATATAGGATTGTATGTATTTTTTTTTTACCTTTTATTTGCTGAACTGGATGGACTTGTGTGCTTTTTCAACCAGACTAACTATGTAATCCCACTGCAATTTAAAAAAAAGATAAAAATGTAGACTGGTTTCTTTAGGCAGGCCTTTTTCCACACACCTTGTTAAATGAAGCGCTATCTATCCTAAAAGTGTATTGACCCCTCCCCACTGCCTTTCCTTCCATTTCCAAATCTTTCTCACACCTGCTAGGAAAACAGAAGCCAGTCTTTAGCACTATGGAACAAATAATAATCCCTATTTTTTACCATCATACAAGTAAATAACTTCAAAAGTACATACTTTGCACAAAAAAATGTAAAATTGTATTGTAAATTTTAATTGATGCAGAGATTTTTTTTTAACTGTAAAGCCGTCAATATAAATTATTATCCACATTCTCTTGATTAATGCAACAGTTGCTTCCTCTAATTCAGCCTACTTAAACTGATTATATTAAAGTTAAATTCTTTCTGCATTTCATCCAATTGACTATCAATTTATTGTAGGCCCTATCAGAGCAATAGCAAAATAGCTATTTTATGTGGTTACCATGAAAAGCAATTTTCCACTCTGCATAGACAATTTTCACTCACTAAGCTTTTATATCCAGCTTCCCAGAAAGGCAAATTAAATAACTGACAAAACTGCTGCTTCACAAATCTTATATTGTATATAGAGACATTTTATGCCTGAATTAAATACCACAGCTCACACTCACTGGACTTATTATTTCCTAAAATATAAAACTATACACTACACAATTTACAGCATTGCATCTGTGCTACTATGTGCAGTTAGTGTAAATTAAAGTATTTTTAACACTATCTCACTATGGTCACTGCCATGTTAAATTTAGAGTTAAAGTAAAGAAGTGATACTGTACATTTGACCAATCAAACTAAGCATTTAATGAAATAAAATGATTCAGCAATCAGCATAGGTTACTTTCATGTAAAAACAATTAGTAGATCTAAAAATATGGGCAACTGAAACTGTGCAAGCTTCATTATTTCCTTTCAAATGTATGCTTGGCCCTGCCCTTGTCACCTCCTGTCTGATCCTCTCTACTATTAAAGGGCGATGCCCATCATAATGACTCTTTTGCTACCAGGGCCTTTGCTTTTCTTGACACACATTTAAAATATTCATTATAGGCCTGAAGATCAGTTAAAAATTCCAAATACTACAGTGCCTTGAAAAAGTATTCATGCCCCTTAAAATTTTCCACATTTTGTCATGTTGCAACCACAAATGTAAATGTATTTTGTTGGGATTTTATGTGATAGACCAACACAAAGTGGCACCTAATTGTGAAGTGGAAGGAAAATGATAAATGGTACTTTGTGTAACCACCTTTCACTGCAATTACAGCTGCAAGTCTTTAAGGGGATGTCTCTACCAACTTTGCACATCTAGAGAGTGACAGTTTTGCCCATTATTCTTTCCAAAATAACTCAAGCAAAGTCAGATTGGATGGAGGACGTCTGTACAGCAATTTTCAAGTCTTGCCACAGATTCTCAATTGGATTTAGGTCTGGACTTTTACTGGGCCATTCTAACTCATGGATATGCTTTGACCTAAACCATTCCATTGTAGCTCTCGCTGAATGTTTAGGGCCGTTGTCCTGCTGGAAGGTGAACCTCCACCCCAGTCTCAAGCCTTTTGAAGTGCTTTCTTGTAAGATTGCCCTGTATTTTGTTTCCATCCATCTTTCCATCAACTCTGACCAGCTTCCCTGTCCCTGCTGAAGAGGAGCATTCCCACAACATGATTCTGTCACCACCATGTTTCACGGTGGGAATCATGATGCTGTTTGTTCACTAAGGTTCTCTAACAAATCTCTGAGGGCTTCACAGAACAACTGTATTTATACCAAGATTAAATTACAAACAGGTGGACTCTTTTTTACTAATTAAGTGACTTTGGAAGACAATTGGTTCCACTAGATTTTAGTTAGGGGTATCAGAGTAAAGGGGGCTGAATACAAATGCACACCACACATTTCAGATATTTATGAAAACCATTTATCATTTTCCTTTAACTTCAGAATTATGTGCACTTTATGTTGGTCTATCACATAAAATACATTTACGTTTTTGGTTGTAACATGAAAATTGTGGAAAATTTCAAGGGGTATGAATACTTTTGGCCCTGTATATATTTTATGAAAGCAGATACCAATAGAGAACATTCACGTACAGTATCTCACAAAAGTTAATACACCCCTCACATTTTTGTAAATATTTTATTATATCTTTTCATGTGACAGCACTGAAGAAATTGCACTTTGCTACAATGTAAAGTAGTAAGTGTACAGCTTGTATAACAGTGTACATTTGCGGTCACATCAAAATAACTCAACACACAGCCATTAATGTCTAAATTGCTTGCAACAAAAGTGAGTACACTCCCAAGTGAAAATGTCCAAATTGGGCCCAAAGTGTCAATATTTTTGTGGCCACCATTATTTTCCAGGACTGCCTTAACCCTCTTGTGCATGGAGTTCACCAGAGCTTCACAGGTTGCCACTGGAGTCCTCTTGGACATGTAAGAAACCTTGCGCTCCTCCACCTTCCATTTGAGGATGCCCCATAGATGCTCAATAGGGTTTAGGTCTGGAGACATGCTTGGCCAGTCCATCACCTTTACCCTCAGCTTCTTTAGCAAGGCAGTGGACGTCTTGGAGGTGTGTTTGGGGTCGTTATCATGTTGGAATACTGCTCTGCAGCCCAGTCTCCAAAGGGAGGTAATCATGCTCTGCTTCAGTATGTCACAGTACATGTTGGCATTCATGGTTCCCTCAATGAACTGTAGCTCCCCAGTGCCGGCAGCACTCATTCAGCCCTAGACTATGATTCTCCCACCACCATGCTTGACTGCAGGCAAGACACACTTGTCTTTGTACTACTCACCTGGTTGCCACCACACACGCTTGACACTATCTGAACCAAATATGTTTATCTTGGTCTCATCAGACCACAGGACATGGTTCCAGTAATCCATGTCCTTAGTCTGCTTGTCTTCAGCAAACTGTTTGCAAGCTTTCTTGTGCATCATCTTTAGAAGAGGCTTCCTTCTGGGACAAAAGCCATGCAGACCAATTTGATGCAGTGTGCGGCGTATGGCCTAAGCACTGACAGGCTGACCCCCCCACCCCTTCAACATCTGCAGCAATTCTGGCAGCACTCATATGTCCATTTCCCAAAGACAACCTCTGGATATGACGCTGAGCACGTGTACTCAACTTCTTTGGTCAACCATGGCAAGGCCTGTTCTGAGTGGAACCTGCCCTGTTAAACCACTGTATGGTCTTAGCCACCGTGCTGCATCTCCGTTTCAGGGTCTTAAAATCCTCTTATAGCCTAGGCCATCTTTATGTAGAGCAGCAATTCTTTTTATCAGATCCTCAGATAGTTCTTTGCCATGAGGTGCCATGTTGAACTTCCAGTGATCAGTATGAGAGAGTGAGAGCAATAACACCAAATTTAACACACCTGCTCCACATTCACACCTGACACCTTGTAACTAGAGTTGAGCGAACTTCTAGAAGTCCGGGTTCTGCTGGTTCGGCCGAACTTCGGGACAAAGTCCGGGTTCGGGTCCGGACAGAACCCGAACTTTGTCCCGGACCCCGAACCCCATTGAAATCAATGGGGACCCGAACTTTTATGCACAAAAATGGCTATAAAATAGTCCTGGAAAGTCCTAGAGGTCTGTAAAAGGAAGGAAATGGGGGTAAGGGTGGGACAAGTGCCCTACAAAGAAATGGGGACATGGAAATAACTAAAAGCATTAAAAAAAAAATAAAAACCTAAAAAAAGCAAAAATGGAGGTGGATGTGGACCATCTTCAAACTGGGTCTGAAAAGTATTAATTAACAGTAGAAGCCATATAACTGTTGTAAAATCATCTTCAAACTGTGTCAAAAAAGTATAAATAAGCCGGGAGAACCCATATCACTGTTCTGCAAACATCTGGAAACTGTGTGTGTCACTTTAAATAAAACCGGGACTAACTGAACTACTGTTCTGCAAACATCTGGAAAGTCTGTGTGTCACTTTAAATGAAACCGGGACTAACTGAACTACTGTTTTGCAAACATCTGGAAACTGTGTGTGTCACTTTAAATGAATCCGGGACTAACTGAACTACTGTTCTGCAAACATCTGGAAACTGTGTGTGTCACTTTAAATGAAACCGGGACTAACTGAACTACTGTTCTGCAAACATCTGGAAAGTCTGTGTAACACTTTAACAAAAACCGGGGCGAACCCATATCACTGTTCTGCAAACATCTGGAAAGTGTGTGTGAAACTGCAGCATAGAGAAGAACAGGGATATGGTTTCGCTCTGCTATAGTTTCACACACACTTTCCAGATGTTTGCAGAACAGTGATATCATATCACTGTTCTGCAAACATCTGGAAAATGTGTGTGAAACTACAGCATAGAGAAGAACAGGGATATGGTTTCGCTCTGTTATAGTTTCACACACAGTTTGCAGATGTTTGCAGAAACACACTTTGATATTGTCTCGCTTTGG
>BLSH010443380.1:582123-610995 GCA_018402905.1 Glandirana rugosa | reverse complement strand
CAAAGTGTGTGTCAAACGTCTACAAACGTCTTGTCACTATACTATATATCACTGTTCTGCAAACATCTGCAAACTGTGTGTGAAACTATAGCAGAGCGAAACCATATCCCTGTTCTTCTCTATGCTGTAGTTTCACACACACTTTCCAGATGTTTGCAGAACAGTGATATGATATGTGTTACACACACTTTCCAGATGTTTGCAGAACAGTAGTTCAGTTAGTCCCGGTTTCATTTAAAGTGACACACAGACTTTCCAGATGTTTGCAGAACAGTAGTTCAGTTAGGCCCGGTTTCATTTAAAGTGAAACACAGACTTTCCAGATGTTTGCAGAACAGTAGTTCAGTTAGCCCGGTTTCATTTAAAGTGACACACACAGTTTCCAGATGTTTGCAGAACAGTAGTTCAGTTAGTCCCGGTTTTATTTAAAGTGACACACACAGTTTCCAGATGTTTGCAGAACAGTGATATGGGTTCTCCCGGCTTATTTATACTTTTTTGACACAGTTTGAAGATGATTTTAGAACAGTTATATGGCTTCTACCGTTAATTAATACTTTTCAGACCCAGTTTGAAGATGGTCCACATCCACCTCCATTTTTGCTTTTTTTAGGTTTTTATTTTTTTAAAAATATTTAAAGTTAGTTCCCTGTCCCCATTTCTTTGTAGGGCACTTGACCCACCCTTACCCCCATTTTCCTTCCTTTTGCAGACCTCTAGGACTTTCCTGGACTTTTTTACAGCAATTTTCAGAACTTTTGGTAAAATTACCAGAACCCCGGACCCGAACCTGGACTTTTTTTGAAAAGTCCGGGTTCGGGTCCGGGTCCCGGACACCCCAAAGTTCGGTACGGACCCGAACTTTACAGTCCGGGTTCGCTCAACTCTACTTGTAACACTAATGAGTCACGTGACACTGGGGAGGGAAAATGGCTAATTGGGCCCAATTTGGACATTTTAACTCAGGGGCGTACTCTCTTTTGTTGCTAGTGGATTAGACATTAATGGCTGTGTGTTGAGTTATTTTGAGGGGACAGCAAATGTACACTGTTATACAAGCTGCACGCTCACTACTTTACATTGTAGCAAAGTGTAATTTCTTCAGTGTTGTCACATGAAAAGATATAATAAAATATTTACAAAAATGCGAGGGATGTACTCACTTTTGTGAGATACTGTATATGTAGCTATGTGCTCCCTTGGTAGTGGCTGGTAGTTTTGGGTCACCTTATAGCTGCACTCAATCCCACCATATCTCACACATCCAAAGTCACTGAACAGACGGGCTCTTGTTTTTGTTTGTTTTATTTAGGGGATTTAACTTGGATGGAGAAAAGGGGTGATTATGGTATGCCCAAAGAATTGGTTACTGGACCTCCTATATATACAACCGTATATACACTTTACTTCCTCCAGCACATCTCTTCTGCAGACTATTGCTCCTTCATTACTCTCCAGCACATCACTTGCAGACTATTGCTCCTTCACATCTCTCCAGCACATCACTTGCAGACTATTGCTCCTTCACTTCTCTCCAACACATCACTTGCAGACTATTGCTCCTTCACTTCTCTCCAGCACATCACTTAGTTCCTGACCTGAAGGGAAATTTATCAGGCTCACTTAACTCCTTTCTCTTCACCGCAGCTAGCAAACTGCCAGCAGGGCTTCCGGACCCAGTGGCGGCTGGTGAAATTTTAGGATCTGGGGCGCCAGACCCCGCCCTTCCTTTTTGATCCCTCCCACTTCTCATAAGCCTCACCCCTTATAGTTTCCACCCCTTGTGTCAAGAGTATACAGCCCAGCATCACCAGATAGGGTATACATCAACACAGATAGGGTATACAGCATCACCATATAGGAGTATACAGAGTCACCAGATATGGGTATACAGAGCCCCAGATAGGAGTATACAGAGTCACCAGATAGCAGTATACACTTACAGGGCACCAGATAGCAGTATACAGAGTCACCATATAGAAGTATACAGAGTCACCATATCGCAATATACAGAGTCACCATATTGCAGTATACAGAGTCACCATATAGCAGTATTCCAAGCCCCAGATAGGGTATACAGTCACCAGATAGGGTATACAGAGCCCCAGATAGGGTATGCAGTCACCAGATAGGGGTATACAGAGTCACCATATTGCAGTATACAGAGCCCCACATAGGGTATACAGTCACCAGATAGGGTATACAGAGCCCCAGATAGGGTATACAGAGCCACAGATAGGGTATACAGTCACCAGATAGGGTATACAGAGCCCCAGATATGCTATACAGTCACCAGATAGGGTATACAGTCACCAGAGAGAATGCGGAGAGCATGCTGGAGTGTATGCTCTGCTGCGTGGCTCGTGGAAGGTCTGCTGCGCGGGAGTCAGAACTGAAACCCGGCAGAGTGCTGCGCCTGCGTGAGTAATCATGCAGCCAGCATGTCTGCCACAGCCCCACCCCCGCCCACAGCATCCAATGCCAGCTCAGGGCAGCCAATCAGACTATGTGTGTGCACCTGTTCGGCGCACATACATAGTCTTTTATGACTGACCAATCGGCTCACTACTTGCTGTCAGCAGACAGCAAGGAGCCGAGAAAAAAAAAAGTCAATATGCGCCTCCTGTAGGGGGTCAGGCTGACTTTTTTTTTCTTCTTGTCAGCAGCGGGGAGGTAGCGCCCAAGTGCCCCTTATTGACCAGCCGCTGCTGTCTGGACCACCCTTTACAGGGTCTTGGACCACTCAAAGTGTAGCTTAGTATGTTGGTGCTAGCCGGGCCTTTGATGGACTACAATTCCTAGTCCATCTCTCTCTCAGGTCTCATCGACCTGCTTTCCTCACAGTGTCACTCCTTCCCCTGAGTGGCTCCCAAGGCATCCACAGACTGTCCACTATTCCTCTCCCAGACTATTCCAACCTTTCTCTTCCAGCTCCCAGGGTCTGTCTCTCACCGACTCCAGTGGACCACTTTAAAGTCTCTCAGTAGTATCTCTGCTGCTCTCCTGTTCCCTTGTGTGACTTCATACTTCCACCTCCAACAACTCCTCCCCCCTGCTGGCAGACAGCTGTATTTAAGGAGGCCTGCCCACTGCCAATCCAGACTGTAGATTGGTCAGGGCTCCTTGCCATACATCAGGAAGTGACACCTCCTCATTCGTCCCCATTTCCAGAGAGAGAGATAGAAAAATCATTTTTTAAGACATAATCCTATAGAATACCCCACCCGATGGTCATGTTTACCTGCTCACTAACCATAAAGTGAATAAATACTAAAGAACACTATAGAGAGCAATTCCAACCAATTGATAAAATACACCAGTATCCTACTAATGCAACACTAAGACAAAATCAAAATCTTCAGTCCCACAACAGTAAAATCAGTCTGTATATGCAGCATAGCATGCGTGTTATACTCACTGTGAAACTTAAATCCTCTGCATTGTGTAAAAAGGCTGTTTTATCCTGTATGCATAGATTCTTCCCTCCCTGCACTCTGGGGAAGACCAGCTTAACACAGGCAGGCTAGTCCTCCTGCACTTGCTCAATTGTGTCTTTTATTCTGGAGAGAACACAAGAGCCAGGTCACATGATATTGACATCACACATGTGGGTGCGTGTACAGGTTGTATTGGAAATCTCCTCCTACCTGAACTCTCAGCATGAAGAAACTGTGCAGTCTATCGTGTAAATGTGGTATACAGATCCTCCAAAAAGGTATATAGTGGCAGTATTTTAATGTAGAAAGGAGATTTATAAGCTGCGGACACTGTGTGTGTGTGTGTGTGTGTGTATGTGTGGGGGACGGGGGGAGGGGGGGGACAGATGAACCATTTTCATATTACATGCTGATATGTAAATTAGATCCTATCTAAATTGGCCCTAGTATATGTATGAATGTGAGTTAGGGACCTTAGATTGTAAGCTCCTTGAGGGTAGGGACTGATGTGAATGTACAATATATATGTAAAGCGTTGTGTAAATTGACAGTGCTATATAAGTACCTGAAAAAAAAAATATTACTGAGTTTAGTAATACTTTATTTTCTGTAAACCACTTCATCCACAAGCACACACTACTCTATAAAAGATCAGAAGGAGGATAGTAAGATTGCAGTTCCTGCAAGCTATGCAATATACCTTACTGTCCCTTTGCCTCCTGCATCACAAATCATCTTTAAACTTTAAAAGCAATTTTAATCTGATTGCTGGCCAAAACTTCAGGTATTTTTTTCATTGGACTTTCTCTATGTAAAAAACATCAAGGAACGTGTAGTTGGCATTTAAGCAATAAATATAAAAAAAAAAAAAAATCACATTTGATTATCAACAAAAGGACTGGGGTGGAGTGGTGGAATATGTTGGAAATTATGAATTTATAATATTATTTTGAATAATATTGGGCTCTGAAATATATTAAATGTATTAAATATATGTTAGTTATATTTGTGAAGGTTATTTGAATGTGCTTTTGGACAGAGAAACAAAGTGTTGTATGTGCAATTCTATTTCAAAACTCATGTGAAGTAATGTTAGAGGAGGAGTCATGTGTCTCCTTATGGACTAAGACCATATAAGTAGGTATAGGTTACTTTGAAAAGAGCTGACCTAAGGTTTTCAAACAGTATAAGAATTTGTGACTTTGTGAAGTTAGCTAGGAAGGGAAGAAAAGAGATGGAGGATATGGAAGCCTACATTCTTGGAGACGTGACGTGAACACCTGTCAGAACTCTTCCTCCTCCTGACTGACATCTGAAGCCATGCCATATCTCATAATAGACTTCATATTATGTTTGTAAGTTTGTCTGATGTTATGTTATGAAGAATAAACCAAAAAAGATTTTCTAATGATGTCGATCATGCAAGAGTTCTTCGATGAAAGCTGAGAAAGGATTTTCAACAGAGTACATCAATGCCTAGATTAACAATTGAAGAATTACCTTTATTGATTCAATTTTAACTGGACTGTAAGTTTAACATACAGCTTGTTGCATTATATATTTGTTTATATTGTACACTGTTTAGAGTGAATTAGTATGCTCGTCAATAAAACTGTTAAATGGGTGACCAATTCAAATAGATATTCTTCTAATATGGTCCATTAAATAATACACTATCTTATTTCAAATGATTCAGCTAAAATTGTTCCCTTTTATTCTCTAGCATCAAATGAAATGAAAAGAATCACACTATAGCAAGTAATATGAGTCAAATCCAGGTGTCCATTATTCATTTGGAGGATTTGAAATCCAATACAGTCTCTTAAACTCCATCCAAAAAGCATTGCTTCAATTGTTATTTAAGAAAAGCAAAGTTCTTTTCTATTTTTTGAAATGCCAGGCTGCTGTGGTGGTATAATTATTTTGACAGATTAGCTTACAGGGATATTGCTTTTTATGCGATGGTGATAACTGCACAAAAGGAGATCCATACTATAATTCTAATTACGTTCCATATGCCTTCTATATTCAGTGCAAACTTTGAATGTGGGCAAAATGTCAGTTTTTTTATGTAGTGTGGTTAGATAGTGATAGAAAATTCAGCCTTCTAATGCTATGTAGACAAGTATCACCAACCTCCCTGATATCAGGGACATAACATCCTTTGTAATAAACAATAATACACCACTGAAAACTGCAGTATATTGCCCCTCGCAACAAAGATGTTGTAATGATTAGCCTTGCACCTTATCAGGACAACTTGTCTGTGCTTATCCTGATCATCTGTGCTATCAGTTATTGGTCCATTTACCTGTGTGGTACCCGTACTTGGTTTAAATCAGTTTTTCTATGCCTATTTTGATCATCAGCCTACTAATGCCTACACTGTCTTCTGTTTGCTCTGACCTTCTGTCTTAGGACATACTGCTCTAATGTCTGTCCTGTCTGTTAGTCAGCTGTCGTCCTGGTGGTACAGTAGGGCCACTGAACCCCATGACAAATATCAACCTTGGAGTATGCTTTATATAGTGATATGCTGCAAATGGCCATGGCTGAAAAGGCATTATATTTAACAGGTTGGACTAACTCATAATGCTCATGAGGAAGTAAGGAGAGGTTAGAGATATGCCCAATAGAAGAGATGCCTACACGCCACAAGAGAATACTAGAGGCCACTGACTTTCTGCAAGAGACCGAAAGTGCCCATAGCCATGTTGCAATAGTCTTGAGGTGGCCACAAACATTGATGAATTTTACAGATATATAGCAAGACATGTTTGTCAAAAATTGTTTGTCATGCAGCTGAGTATTACTGTAGGCTATTACAACTAACTGTTCCAATAATAAAAACATACCCAAATCCATAGCACCACTCACTCTTCCCTTTGTGCATGGACAATCTGGAAGCTGGGTCCTGTAGCCCATCTCCTCTCACCGTCCAGAAATTAAAAAGATAGAGCTACATTCCAATATAAGTAGAGTTGAGCGAACCCGGACTGTAAAGTTCGGGTCCGTACTGGACTTTGGGGTGTCCGTGCCCCGAACCTGGACTTTTTTTCAAATGTATTTGGGTATTTTGCACGCCTTTTCTATAGCTGCAGGGCCGCCAATCAACAAGCGTTTTACTCGTTTGCCCTTAGAGGCCATCACAGCCATGCCTACTAATGGCATGGCTGTGATTGGCTAGTGCATCATGTGACCCAGCCTATATATGAGCTGGAGTCACGTATGCCGTGTGTCACATCGTCTCAGGCTAGTGTAGGGAGAGCATGCTGCCAGCGCTGTGAGGGACAAATTACCGATCTAATATGATCTCATCCTGCATTACAGACAGATTCCTGGTGGTGCTGTGAGGGGAAAGCTTAGCATTCTAAAACCATCTGATACTGGACTAGGTAGAGTTTACTAGTGCTGTGAGGGATAGATTAAAGATCTAATATCATCTCATCCTGCATAGGGATAGATTATTGTTCTAAAATCATCTCATAGTGCTATAGGGAGAGGTTCCTGCTGGTACTGTGAGAGACAGATTATTGTTCTAAAATCATCTCCTACTGCTATAGTGAGGTTCCTGCTGGTGCTGTGAGGGACAGATTATTGTTCTAAAATCATCTCCTAGTGCTATAGGGAGAGATTCCTGCTGGTGCTGTGAGGGACAGATTATTCTTCTAAACGCATCTCCTAGTGCTATAGGGAGAGGTTCCTGCTGGTGCTGTGAGGGACAATTTATTGTTCTAAAATCATCTCCTACTGCTATAGGGAGAGGTTCCTGCTGGTGTTTTGAGGGACAGATTATTGTTCTAAAATCATCTCCTAGTGCTATAGGGAGAGGTTCCTGCTGGTGCTGTGAGGTACAGATTATTGTTCTAAAATCATCTCCTACTGCTATAGGGAGAGGTTCCTGCAGGTGCTGTGAGCGACAGATTATTGTTCTAAAATCATCACATACTGCTAGAGGGAGAGGTTCCTGCTGCTCCTGTGAGGGACAGATTATTGTTCTAAAATCATCACATACTGCTAGAGGGAGAGGTTCCGGCTGGTGCTGTGAGGGACAGATTATTGTTCTAAAATCGTCTTCTAGTGCTATAGGGAGAGGTTCCTGCTGGTGCTGTGAGAGACAGATTATTGTTCTAAAATCATCTCCTACTGCTATAGGGAGAGGTTCCTGCTGGTGCTTTGAGGGACAGATTATTGTTCTAAAATCATCTCCTACTGCTATAGGGAGAGGTTCCTGCTGGTGTTTTGAGGGACAGATTATTGTTCTAAAATCTTCTCCTAGTGCTATAGGGAGAGGTTCCTGCTGGTGCTGTGAGGGACAGATTATTGTTCTAAAATCATCTCCTAGTGTTATAGAAGGAGGTTCCTGCTGGTGCTGTGAGGTACAGATTATTGTTCTAAAATCATCACCTAGTGCTATAGGGAGAGGTTCCTGCTGGTGCTGTGATGGACAGATTATTGTTTTAAAATCATCTCCTAGTACTATAGGGAGAGGTTCCTGCCAGTGCTGTGAGGGACAGATTATTGTTCTAAAATCATCTACTAGTGCTATAGGTAGAGGTTTCTGCTGGTGCTGTGAGGGAAAGATGATTGTTCTAAAATCATCTCCTAGTGCTATAGGGAGAGATTCCTGCCAGTGCTTTGAGGGACAGATTATCGTTCTAAAATCATCACATACTGCTATAGGGAGAGGTTCCTGCTGCTCCTGTGAGGGACAGATTATTGTTCTAAAATCATCACATACTGCTAGAAGGAGAGGTCCCTGCTGCTCCTGTGAATGACAGATTATCATTCTAAAATCATCTCATCATAGTGCTACAGGGAGAGGTTCCTGCTGCTCCTGTGAGGGACAGATTATTGTTCTAAAATCATTTCATCAAAGTGCTACAGGGAGATGTCCCTGCTGCTTCTGTGACGGACAGATTATTGTTCTAAAATCATCTCATCATAGTGCTACAGGAAGAGGTTCCTGCTGCTCCTGTGAGGGACAGATTATTGTTCTAAAATCATCTCATCATAGTGCTACAGGGAGAGGTTCCTGCTGCTCCTGTGAGGGACAGATTATTGTTCTAAAATCATATCATACTGGTGTAGGGAGAGGTTCCTGCTGGTGGTGTGAGCGGTGCATTACTTGCACAAAAATAAAAAGTGCGTCTATGTTGCTGTTTTCCAAAAAAACAAAGAAGAAGAATTTTTTATTCTTTTTTTTTTTATTAATAAATAGTGCTACATAATACATTTGCGGTGAGAATAAGGAGAGCGTTAAATAAGGGACGTGGCCATGGTTGTGGTCGTGGTGCTGCTGGTGTTGGTGGTGTTGGTGAAGTTCCTGTTGCAAGGAGAGGACGTGGTCGATTTGTGCCAGCTACAAGCACAAGTGAAACACCTTCTTCAGCTGCAAGTAGCCGACAGAACCTTCAACGTTATATGGTAGGCCCGAATGCTACTCAATGAATGGTGAGGCCAGAAAAAGTACAGGCGCTAGTAGATTGGGTGGCTGACAATGCCTCCAGTTCCGTCACATTGTCTCCCACCCGGTCCCTTGATGAACGCTCAGAGTTGGCACCTGAACCCCATGGCCATCTGTCTTTCACCTCAGCCCCTTGTAAGTCAGCCAAGCAGTCTGAGCCCCAAGTCATGCAACAGTCTCTGCTTTTTGATGACTCTCCTGGTGTGCGTTCCGTGGGCCATCCACATAGCCCTGCCCCAGAAGTGGAAGACCTTGAGTGCACCGATGCCCAACCACCTCTGTTGCAGGATGAGGGCATGAAAACACCAGCGCAGAACATCTCTGATGATGACGAAACACAGGTGCCAACTGCTGCGGCTTTCCACAGTGTGCAGACTGACAAGGAGGGCAGTGGTGAAGGGTGGGTGGAAGATGATGTGGAGGAGGATGATGAGATCCTAGACCCCACATGGAATGAAGGTCATGCGAGTGACGTGTGCAGTTTGGAGGAAGGGGTGGTGGTTGCACAGAGGCACCAGCACAGCAAAAGAGAAAGCAGGTTGCAAAAGCGGAGCGAGCATCCCCTAGACAGTATGCCTGCTACTACCCACCACACCCAGGGACCTAGCACACCAAAGGCAGCTTAAAGGCGTTCCCCGGCATGGCAGTTCTTCAGACAATGTGCTGACGACAAGACACGAGTGGTTTGCATGCTGTACAATGAGAGCCTGAAGCGAGGCATAAAGCTTCTAAACCTGAGCACAACCTGCATGACCAGGCATCTAAATTCAAAGCATGAGCTGCAGTGGAATAAGTACCTCAAAATCCAAGAAAGGTCTCAGCCTCCTCCTGCTTCCTCTTCTGCTGCTTCCTCTGCCTCTTCCTCCACCTCTACAGTGCCAGTGTCACCTGGCACCCAGCAAACAGACGATGTGACAGCAACGCCACCATGTACGCCACCGTCCCCTAGCATTTCCACACAGTCCCATGGAAGCTTACAGCTGTCCATGTCCCAAACACTGGAGAGAAAGAGGAAGTACCTCCCCACCCACCCGCGATCCCTGGCCTTGAATGCCAGCATTTCAAAATTCCTGGCCTTTGAAATGCTGTCATTCTGTCTGGTGGACACAGACAGTTTTGAAAACCTGATGGCGGTACTGTCCCACAGTATGTGGTTCCCAGCCACCACTACTTTTCCAGGCGAGCCATCCCTTCCCTGCCCAAACAAGTCGTTCACAAGATCAAGTGTGCACTGCGCAATGGCATCTGTGGCAAGGTCCACATAACCACTGATACATGGACCAGTAAGCACGGGCAGGGACTCTATATCTCGCTAACTGCACACTGGGCAAATGTAGTGGCGGGTGGGCCTGAGGCGGCTAGCCATTTGGCGCATGTCCTTCCACCACCGAGGATTGCAGGGCATTTCTCTTTGCCTCCTGTTGCCTCCTCCTCCTACTGCGCTTCCTCCTCCTCCTCTACCACCTCCTCATTCGCTCAGCGTAACGCATTCACCACCAACTTCAGCACATCCAGGGGGAAACGACAGCAGGCTGTTTTAAAACTGATATGTTTGGGGGATAAACCCCACACTGCGCAGCAGCTGTGGACGGGCATTGAACAACAGACCGATGAGTGGTTGTTGAGCCACCAGGTGGTGTGCGATAATGGGCGAAATCTCGTAGCAGCTCTGGGCCTAGCCGGTTTGACGCACATCCCTTGCCTGGCGCAATGCTGAATTTGGTGGTACAGAAATTTCTAAAAAGCTACCCGGATATGTCAGAGCTGCTGCAGAAAGTGCGGGCTTTCTGTGCTCACTTTCTGTGTTCTCACCCTGCTGCTGCTCACCTGTCACCGCCTCCTATGCGACGTGCCCACAAGGTGGAACTCCACCTTGCACATGCTGGAGAGACTGTGTGAACAGCAGCAGGCAATAGTGGAGTTTCAGCTGCAGCACGCACGGGTCAGTCGCTCTGCGGAACAGCACCACTTCACCATCAATGAGTGGGCCTCCATGCGAGATCTGTGTACCATATTGTGGTGTTTCGAGTACTCCACCGACATGGCCAGTGCCGATGACGCTGTTCTCAGAGGACAGCTTGTTTTTGCCTCTGGGAAGCCTGGCACACATGAGCGACTGCATGCTGCATTGCCTGCTCAACGACAGTGGAGTTGCTCACATTGTAACTTGTGCTGATTACTGGGTGGCCACCCTGCTGGATCCCCGTTACAAGGACAACGTGCCGTCCTTAATTCCCTCACTGGAGCGTGATCGGAAGATGCGTGACTACAAGCGCACGCTGAGGGCATTCCCAAATGACACCGGGGCCTCAGTGGAAGCACAAGGTGAAGGCAGAGGAGGAGGAAGAGGTCACCAATGCAGCTGTGGCACCGCCAGCACCTCATAAGGCAGGGTTAGCATAGACAAAATGTGGAAAAGCTTTGTCAGCAGCATGCCACAACAAACAGCACCACCAGCTGATAGACAACGTTTCAGCAGGAGGCAGCATTTCAGCAACATGGTGGAACAGTATGTGTGCACACGCCTACACGTACTGACTGATGGGTCTGCTCCATTCAACTTCTGGGTCTCCAAATTGGGCACATGGCCTGAGCTTGCCCTTTATGCCTTGGAGGTTCTGGCCTGCCCTGCAGCCAGTGTATTGTCTGAACATGTGTTTAGCATGGCAGGGGGCGTTATCAAAGACAAGCGCAGCCGCCTGTGCACAGCCAACGTGGACAAGCTATCGTTTATTAAAATGAACCAGGCATGGATCCCACAAGACTTTTCTGTACCTTGTGCAGAATAGACATTTAGACCAGCCTCACACAGCCATTGGTATGCTTGTTTTTTTTTAATATGTCTCAATATTTTGGGGGCTACCCCAATTAGAAAAAAAAACAAACAAACAAAAACAGTGTTGGCTACCTCCTCCTCCACCACCACTTCCACCTACACCGCCACGGTCACGGCCTACTCAACCTCCTACTCCAACTCTACCTCCTCCTCCATTTTTTTTTATGTGACTTTAAGTTATTTTCCTATCCACATTTGTTTGCAGGGCACTTGTCCTACTCTTACCCCCATTTTGCTTACTTTTGCAGCCCTCTAGCCCTTTCAAGGACTTTTTTACAGCCATTTTTGTGCCCAAAAGTTCGGGTCACCATTGACTTCAATGGGGTTCGGTGTCCGCGGTCAAGTTCGGTACCCAACTCAAACTTTTTTGCGAAGTTCGGCCGAACTCGCCGAACCCGAACATCCAGGTGTCCACTAAACTCTATTAATAAGCAAATACATTTCCCATTGACACCATAATTTGTGTGGATCCCTGCAGTTCTGGGGTTCACATGTTTGTCCCCTTAGGGGGTATTAGTTTGGCTCTCCCCACACCCAGTCCCATCCAGGTAAGAATGAGACTGTGAATAGATATACAATTTAATGAGACTGATGTCCTATGTAACTGAAATATCGCATGTATGTTCTTCTTTCATTTAGTGGAGTATACATATGTTCTGCAAGCAAACTCCTGATGAAGCAAACCAAAGTCCAAGAAACGCGTTGAGTATTGCAGAGAAATTTAAACAAAATGCATATTGCTCAGACATATAACTGGATATACATTTGTATACTGTAATTGGGTTGATGGTGCAAAAGATTCAAGTCCCGTTGAACATGATTTTTAATGAAAAAATGGTTAGTTGTCTTCTAGAAGAATATACTTTTGTAATAAACTTTACATTTTAATTATATTTGCCGTTAAAATCCTGCC
The DNA here is from genome assembly GCA_018402905.1 of Glandirana rugosa. Classification (NCBI taxonomy): domain Eukaryota; kingdom Metazoa; phylum Chordata; class Amphibia; order Anura; family Ranidae; genus Glandirana; species Glandirana rugosa. The sequence goes on along the minus strand of BLSH010443380.1, from coordinate 598,342 downwards.
ATACCTAGGGGGTAATAACCCTCTTTTTTTCTTTGTAAATGGGCACTCTGCTACAATAACAACATACATAACGCTACCAAATTAATTATCCAGATCGTTATAGCTTTGAAAAACAACATCTCAAATGCTTTGGATGGATGCGTGGATACATGTTTATAGATGCTTTCAGTTACACAGGCCAAAAACCACCTCTGATCTGAACATCTGCGATCCTAGCCACAAATATCCGCAGTATACAATACTTGTTGCAGGAATACTCTGGAGGGAACTTTTTTGTCTACAAACTTATTGCTTGCCTCAGATCTCAAAAATATGTAAAAGTTATTTTTGTAAAGATATGATGTCCCTTCAGGAATCCCTCTAAAGATATAAGGAAGATTGATAAATATCTCAGTCTTCGTGTTTCTGTAAAACAGCCTGTACATGAATTACCCTGGAAAATATGGACTTTTGTTACTGCCTGTAGGAAAAACATACTTAAAAGCTTCAGCACTTTCCTTTCAGGACTCAACTGCAGGATAAAAACAGTTCAGTGAGGTTAAGTGGTCTCAAAGGCTGATATAAAATGACAGTATGTTTAGATATGAAATTATGGAGGTGTGTGCCACCACACAATAATAAAATAGCTGCAAATAGCACAGTGTGAACAAATGCAAGAAAATGAACAGTTTGAAAGGCAATACACTTGAGACATGTAAAACATAAACTATATGTTAGATAAAACATCTTTGCAACACAAATCATGAAAAAATAACCAGGACCCTTAACACTTTTTAGCCAGCGGGAACTAGCCCTTTAACCACTTCAGCCCTGGAAGGATTTACCCCCTTCCTGACTAGAGCACTTTTTGCGATTCGGCACTGCATCGCTTTAACTGACAGTTTCACGGTTGTGCGACGTTGTACCCAAACAAAATTGGCATCCTTTTGTTCCCAAAATGTATTCTTCTACATATTTTTGGTAAATAAAATCGTAAAAAAAGCGTTTATTGATTGGTTTTCGCAAAAGTTCTTCGTCTACAATTTAAGTGAATTGGCGTTTTTATTATTTAATTTTTTTTGGTAATGGCGGCGATCTGCGATTTTTAGCGGGACTGCGATATTGCGGCGGAGAGATCGGACACTTTTGATACTTTTTTGGGACCATTGACATCTATACAGCGAACAGAGCTAAAAATAGCCACTGATTGCTGTATAAATGTCACTGGCAGGGAAGGGGTTAAGCTGTAGGGGGCGATCAAGGGGTTAACTGTGTTCCCTCACTGTGTTCTAACTGTGTGGGGGCTGGGCGGGCAGGGGCATGACAGATCTAACTGATCCCGATTACAGGGATTAGTAGATCACTGTCATGTCCCCTGACAGTATGGGAAACCGCCGTGTTTACATTGGCGATTCTCCGTTCTAGCTCTTTATTAGGCGGTCACATGTTGCCAACAGACAGAGTCCACCCGACCCGCGGCCACACTCATGCAGCGTGAGGTGGGCATGAGAGTGTGGCGCACACCCGCCTGTAACCGCAGCTGCACAAACCGCCGTTTATAGACGGCAATTTGCGCAGCGGGGCCACTTTGCCGCCATTTATATATGCAAGGCGGTCTGTAAGTGGTTAAAAGTTTAAACACTGGTGGAGCAATATGGGCTTCCTGGTCATTTGATCACTGTGATTGGCTGTAATCAGGAGTCTACCCAACTAGCTCCTGATCATAAACAGTAACTGGAAACTGTCAGTGATAGCGTAATCATATTACTGAGGGTGCTGAGTTAGTGCACCCCAGTACAAAAAAGGAACATTAACTATAAACATACAGTATATTTGGAAGCTTGATGTTAAAGCCCACCAACATGTTTCTACAAGAGAGCATAGAACACGATTATATACAAGAACATATACAATCATCAATCTGTCCTATTTATGGTATAGTAGTCTCCTCTGTGGGGGGCGGGGGTTGGGGATAATAAGAAAAGGTCCTCCCTAAATGGGTTATTGAGCTAAACATGTACGTAAATAAGAGAATCAGAACCTATGCTAAGTGTAAGAGTGGGTTTGATAATAAAGTTGATAGTGCCGCCTAGGACAGGGCATCTATGATTAGAGGGGATAAACCAGTAATCTAGACAAAGTAAGTGAGAACAGAAGAACTACTGCAGCAAGCATATATCAGTAACCATAAGTGTATAGAAGAACACCAGTATAGAAATAACAGAAGCTTTATATACGAAGAGAGTAATATTAATTGATAAATCCAATGTCCCTGATAGGAGTCCTGGTTGAATTGTACACATGTACCCAAGTATATACTGTAAAGTTATTAATAGAGATACCTTCAGATGAATATTGTAGCAAAGTCCAGTGACAGGGACTCTGAGGATGATGCGGCATTTGCCTTTGTGTCGGAGACCTGAAGACAAGATCAGAGGTTACAGGGGTATCCTCCAACTGTTGTCCAGCCAGTTTGGAATGGAACTCAGAGGCAGCCTACCTACACTGCTCTTAAGTCCCTCCCTTATATTTTATAATAGCCTCTTCTGATCTGGGCGGACATACAACAGCAGCACATGGGCTGCACATGTGGCTCAGTTCTCACTCAGCCTACTTCGTGCACACTCCCCTTTATAAAGATGTTAAAATCCAACTTTCTGAGGTTTCTAGCTAGCAAGGCACATAAAGTGATGGACATAACTCTATGACAGTAAGAAGCACAGCCACTTACAATTACAGATAGTACTAGGCAGCAGATTCCTACAATATCTTGGAAGAGTCCTAGACCTCTCAAGGTAGAGCTTTTTGTTTTGAAGTATAGTAAATGTTCTTTAACCACTTGACCACTGGGCACTTAAACCCGCTTAATAACGAGACCAATTTTCAGCTTTCAGCGCTCTCACATTTTGAATGACAATTACTCAGATATGCAACACTATGAAATGTGTGTCCTTTTTTCACACACATAGAGCTTTCTTTTTTGTGCTATAAATAAAAAAAAAGACCAGAAACAGAGTAAAAAAATCATTTTTCTTAATTTCTGTTATAAAATTATGCAAATTAGTACTTTTTCTTTATAAATTTTGGCCAAAATTTATACTGCTATACATAGGCATGCACAGGGGGTGGGCACACCCTAATCACCCTGTGCAGTGCAGATTCCCCCTGCTGATATTTCAGCAAAACTCTAAAATTGTAAATAATATCAATAAAATTGGAAAAAATAATAAAATAATAAAAATAAAAAACTATTGACACTGTCCACTACCCTACTGACACCAACCTCTGCCCTACTGAAACCGTCCACTACTCTACTACATTTTAAAGTTTTTACATTTATTTAGTGTGTGTGTGTGTGTATATATATGTGTGTGTGTGTGTGTGTGTGTTTGAGTTTTGGGGTGCACACCCTAATGCAATAGGCTGCGCACACCTATGCTGCTATATATCTTTGGTAAAAATAACCCAAATTAGTGTATATTATTTGGTCTGTGAGAAGGTTATAGAGTCTACGAGCTATGGTGGCAATCATTGAAAATAGATCACACCTGATGTACTGAGGGCCTATCTCATTTCTTGAGACCCTAACAAACCAGGAAAGTACAAATACCCCCAAATTACCCCCTTTTTGGAAAGTAGACATTCCAAGGTACTTAGTAAGAGGCATGGCAAGTTTTTTCACGTTGTTAATTTTTCCCACAATTCTTTGCAAAATGAAGATTTTTTTTCACAAAATTGTCATATTAACAAGTTATTTCTCTCACATGGCATATGAATACCACAAATTACACCCCAAAACACATTCTGCTACTTCTCCTGAGTATGGTGATACCCCATGTGTGAGACTTTTACACAGCCTGGCCACATACATAGGTCCAACATGCAGGGAGCACCATCAGATGTTCTAGGGACATAAATTACACAATGACGTGGCACTGATATGGCACAAATGGGGCACTGATATGGAACTGCTGAGCACTGATATGGCACAGATTGGGGCACTGCTGGGCACTGATATGGAACGGATTGGGGCACCACTGGACGCTGATATGGCACCGCTGGGCACTGATATGGCATTGATTGGGGCACTGATATGGCATGGGTTGGGGCACTAATTTGGCATGGATTGGGGCACTGCTGGGCACTGATATGGCACTGCTGGGCACTGATATGGCACAGCTGGGCATGGATTGGGGTACTGCTGGGCACGGATTGGGGTACTGCTGGGCACTGATTGGGGCACTTCTGGGCACAGATTGGGGCACTGATCTGCATGCATTGGGGAGAATATCTTTAGTAGCCTCACGCTGCTGCTCACATGATCGGTGTGAGCAGTGGAGAGAACCGGACATGACGCCGGTTTGTTTACATTGATCGCTCCTTCATTGGATGGAGCGATCATGTGGTAAAGGGCTACTGTCATTGGACCGTACCGTGATCCATAACCCACTGGGTTCTGTGAACATGGTGGGCATGGACAGCCTGTACACCCCAGAGGGTGCACAGGGCACGCGATTCTGGGAGGACGTCCCAGCGACCGTGCTGTAGCCGTCATTCGGCTATGGCCCGGTCGTCAAGGGGTTAAACAAATAATGTTGTTCAGCATTCCAGTTTTATTACATATAGGGGGAGGAGGGTGGGTTACTTGAGATAAAGGGAGCTAGGCAGGAAGGCTTATGTGAAAGTGCACTTATCATCAAAGTCCTTTTGTGCTGTGCCAACACCAATGTGTGTAACTACTGGGGCCTGTTGTCAGTGTTTCAGAGCTGCTCTTAGCAGCTATAAAAACAGCTGTGTGTGTTAAGATGACATACATAGCCACAATAAATGTCGTTCTCTCAGCAGCTGATTACAGTGTATCCATTTTTTTTCTTACAGAAGAGTTACTGAAGATCCCCTGAAAATAGAAAAACAAAAAGTCTTCTTTCAGTTTGGTAAATGTATAATATATATTCATTTTCACATGTTAGTTACATGTGTTTTATACCGTATCTCACAAAAGTGAGTAAACCCCTCACATTTTTGTAAATATTTTATTATAACTTTTCATGTGACAACACTGAAGAAATGACACTTTGCTACAATGTAAAGTAGTGAGTGTACAGTTTGTATAACAGTGTAAATTTGCTGTCCCCTCAAAATAACTCAACACAGCCATTAAAGTCTAAACCTCTGGCAACAAAAGTGAGTACACCCCTAAGTGAAAATGTCCAAATTGGGCCCAATTAGCCATTATTCCTCCCTGGTGTCATGTGACTCGTTAGTGTTACAAGGTCTCAAGTGTGAATGGGGAGCATGGAAGTTCAACATGGCACCTCATGGCAAAGAACTCTGAGGATCTGAAAAAAAAATTGTTGCTCTACATAAAGATGGCCTAGGCTATAAAAAGATTGCCAAGACCCTGAAACTGAGCTGTAGCACGGTGGCCAAGACCATACAGCGGTTTAACAGGACAGGTTCCACTCAGAAAAGGCCTCAAGAAGTTGATTGCACTTGCTCAGCGTCATATCCAGAGGTTGTCTTTGGGAAATAGACATATGAGTGCTGCCAACATTGCTGCAGAGGTTGAAGGGGTGGGAGTTCAGCCTGTCAGTGCTCAGACCATATGTCGCACACTGCATCAAATTGGTTTGCATGGCTGTCGTCCCAGAAGGAAGCCTCTAATAAAGATAATGCAAAAAAAAGCCCGCAAACAGTTTGCTAAAGAAGAGCAGACTAAGGACATGGATTACTGGAACCATGTCCTGTGGTCTGATGAGACCGAGATAAACTTATTTGGTTCAGGTGGCGTCAATCCTTTTTTGCAGCAACCAGGTGAAGAGTACAAAGACATGTATGTCTTGCCTACAGTCAAGCATGGTGGTGGGAGTGTCATGGTCTGGGGCTGCATGAGTGCTGCCGGCACTGGGGAGCTACAGTTTGTTGAGGGAACCATGAATGCCAACATGTACTGTGATATACTGAAGCAGAGCATGTTCCCCTCCCTTTGGAGACTGGACAGCAGGGCAGCATTCAAACATAATAATGACCCCAAAAACACCTCCAAGACGACCACTGTCTTGCTAAAGAAGCTGATGGTAAAGGTGATAGACTGGCCAACCAGACCTAAACCCTATTGAGCATCTGGGGAGCATCCTCAAACGGAAGGTGGAGGAGCGCAAGGTCTCTAACAACACCAGCTCCATGATGTCATCATGGAGGAGTGGAAGAGGACTCCAGTGGCAACCTGTGAACCTCTGGTGAACTCCATGCCCAAGAAGGTTAAGGCAGTGCTGGAAAATAATGCTGGTCACACAAAATATTGACACTTTGGGCCCAATTTGGACATTTTCACTTAAGGGTGTACTCACTTTTGTTGCCAGCAGTTTAGACATTAGTGGCTGTGTATTGAGTTATTTTGAGGGGACAGCACATTTACACTGTAATACAAGCTGTACATTCGCTACTTTACATTGTAGCAAAGTGTCATTTATTCATTGTTGTCACATAAAAAGATATAATAAAATATTTACAAAAATGTGAGGGGTGTACTCACTTTTGTGAGATACTGTATATCTGTAACTTTTATTTTTATTTTTGAATTTTACCTTGGATGAGTACTTGTTTCTTATTATCTATGATCAATTATCATGGACTTACAGTATCTCACAAAAGTGAGTACACCCACGCATTTTTGTAAATAGTTTATCATATCTTTTCATGTGACAACACTGAAGAAATTACACTTTGCTACAATGTAAAGTAGTGAGTGTACAGCTTGTATAATAGTGTAAATTTTCTGTCCCCTCAAAACAACTCCACACACAGCCATTATTGTCTAAACCGCTGGCAACAAAAGTGAGTACACCCCTAAGTGAAAATGTCCAAATTGGGCCCAAAGTGTCAATATTTTGTGTGGCCACCATTATTTTCCAGCACTGCCTTAACCCTCTTGGGCATGGAGTTCACCAGAGCTTCACAGGTTGCCACCACTGGAGTCTTCTTCCACTCTTCCATGACAAAATCATTGAGCTGGTGGATGTTAGAGACCTTGCGCTCCCCCACCTTCCTTTTGAGGATGCCCCACAGATGCTCAATAGGGTTTAGGTCTGGAGACATGCTTGGCCAGTCCATCACCTTTACCCTCAGCTTCTTTAGCAAGGCAGTTTTCATCTTGGAGGTGTGTTTGGGGTCGTTATCATGTTGGAATACTGCCCTGCGCCCCAGTCTCCAAAAGGAGGGGATCCTGCTCTGCTTCAGTGTGTCACAGTACATGTTGGTATTCATGGTTCCCTCAATGAACTGTAGCTCCCCAGTGCCAGCAGCACTCATGCAGCCTCAGGCCATGACACTCCCATCACCATGTTTGACTGTAAGCAAGACACATTTGTCTTTGTACTCCTCACCTGGTTGTCTCCACACACGCGTGACACCATCTGAACCAAATATGTTTATCCCTGTCTCATCAGACCACAGGACATGGTTCCAGTAATCCACGTCCTTAGTCTGCTTGTCTTCAGCAAACTGTTTGCGGGCTTTCTTGTGCATCATCTTTAGAAGAGGCTTCCTTCTGGGACGACAGCCATGCAGACCAATTTGATTCAGTGTGCGGCATATGGTCTGAGCACTGACAGGCTGGCCTCCCCCCTTCAACCTCTGTAGCAATGCTTGCAGCACACATACATCTATTTCCCAAAGACATGCTCTGGATGTGACGCTGTGCACTTAACTTCTTTTTTCGACCATGGTAAGGCCTGTTCTGAGTAGAACCTGTCCTGTTAAACCACTGTATGGTCTTGGCCACCGTGCTGCAGCTCAGTTTCAGGGTCTTGGCAATCTTCTTATAGCCTAGGCCATATTTATGTAGAGCAACAATTCTTTTTTTCAGATCCTCAGAGAGTTGTTTGCCATGAGGTACCATGTTGAACTTCCAGTGACCAGTATAGCGCAATAACACCAAATTTAACACGCCTGCTCCCCATTTACACCTGAGACCTTGTAACTAATTTCATGACCCTGGGGAGGGAAAATGGATAATTAGGCCCAATTTGGACATTTTCACTTAGGGGTGTACTCACTTTTGTTGCCAGCGGTTTAGACATTAATGGCAGTGTGTTGAGTTATTTTTAGGGGATGGCAAATTTACACTGTTATATAAGCTGTACACTCACTACTTTACATTGTAGCAAACTGTAATTTCTTCAGTGTTGTCACATGAAAATATATAATAAAATATTTACAAAAATGTGAGGGATGTACTCAGTATAGTGAGATGCTGTATTTATAATTGTAAACAATGGACTGTTGGCTCTAGTTTTTAATTTGAACTATGTTTTTTATATATTTTTGTATTTTTTGTCATCTGGTATCCAACCACTAGATGGTGCAACTTTGCGAGCACTTAATTATTTCCCAAATGAGCTTAGTTGTGTTGGGGCCATTTGCATATGATCTCCTGTTAGACAGAATGAATAGCCACCAATATCCAATTTATATTGAGTACCAACCTCCTGATTACTAAGGTGCATGTCTTAAAAGACTGGTGGTAAGGCAAGAAAAAACTTTCAACTGTACGTAATCAACTGGAAACAATTTTAAAATTCATGTACAATTTAATTAGAAGATAATACATAAAAGATCTCTCTACCAAGGTGATCATGACATATAGATCATGACATATAGATAGACAACAAACAAATACATCACAGCTGAAATGAGATGACTGAAAACATCTGGCAACTAGCCCCACACAAGGGGGATCCAGACTCATTCAGCAATGCTGATTTCGCGGTGATCCGCTTCTTCAGAAAGACCAGCTTAACAAGATTTCTATAGGAACAAGCATAACATACATAAGTGCATATACATAATTAGTACATTAGGCTATAGCAGCCTCAAACCCAGGCCCAGGTAGCAGACCAAGGAAGTGGATCCATTACATATATTACATATTCTATGATGGTTATGAGAGTACCACCACCCGTCTCCGGGCAAGCCACCCATCAAGGGAACCCCAAAGAACAAGACAGTCAACTCACCAATATCTTGGGTCCAAGGCTATGGCACCAAGGTCTACATACTTTTCCTGAGTAGATCAGAATTCAAGTCAGAGGCCCAAGTTTACAGTGGTACATGAATCTATGGAGATGTGGAGAGTATTACTTTTAGCTCCAACACTCAAGGGAGTGCCACCATCCCTCCCTTTGAGAGAAGGGAGAGAAAGTAAGGTGCATATAATGGGGAAAATGGCCACACACACTTTTATGGACAAGGTCACCCACCTCAAAGACAGGAAACGACCCGAGTCACATACAGTGGTGCTGGCGGTAGGGAGGTAGCCATGTGAACAGGGATGGAATCTAGTGATTAAAACCACAATGAATAATATAATAATTATAGTAGGAGATCCAGAAGGTAGCCAAATAGTAATATGGATGATGTAATGCATTATGTTAAACATACCTACTTAAAGTGGATGTAAACCCACCACCCACCCAGTATCAACTAATGACACAGTATTAATGTATATATACATGCAAGCCTCCTGCATCTATCCCTACCTTGCAAGTGTCTTTCCTGTAAGCACCAGCAGCTCTGTAAAACTCTGAAATCTGTGGGTGTCTGTGTTTTCTGGAGTTTGGTGGGTGGAGTTGTGATGTCCCAAACCTCCCCACCCACCTCTATACTGAGACATTGAGGAGGGAGGGAGGGGTTGAAGGAGATAAGCACATTGCTTGTAACTCACAGAGCAAGGGGCGGAACGACTGTGTATTTCCTTGTTAGTCAGACTTTCTCTTCCTGAAAAAAGATAAGCTGATTACTCACAGTTGGATTAACTCTTTGTGGCAAGACTAGGCACATATGACATAACATGCTATACTCTACCAGGCAGAATTATTAATTACATGTTTTCGGGTTTACATCCACTTTAAAGGACTATATGGAGTTGTTCAACTGGTCCGTTACGGTTAGGATATGTCCTCCAAGTAGTCCTGGGCCATTCCACACAATATACCCGGAGGTCACTCTGTGTCCACTAAGGGCCGAGAGGTTAGGCCACAAAGGCCCGTGATCTGCGGGTGAGTAACAAGGTATCAACAAAGTCATTGGGCATAAAGAAGGATAAACATGGGGGGTACGCATACCCCCCATGTATAGGACTCCCACCACTCACCTCAGCACACTCCCAGATGTATGTCCGCTGTATGGGCGTCTTGCAGTAAAGAAACTGCAAGGCGTCCCTTAAATCACCCTGAATTGGCCCCAAAACCTGACCGGCGCGGGCCGCCGACGTCATCGCTCCTGATCAACGTGCACATGTGCACTCGGATCTCAATGGCAGGAATACCGCACTGTTATGAGGCGGAGCACCTCAGGCTTCCCCTAGTGGATAGTAAGGAGATCGCAACAATTGCAAGCAACTGCCCATTCAAGGTGCCAAAACACCCGGAGCAGCAGGACCAAGATGGGTAAGGAGGGACAGCTCATGATATCGAGATTGCAGCCAGGTTCCATTGGGGAGATAGGTCCCCTTGCCCTCCGCAATCCAAGGGCATCTATCACACTCACCACATCGATATGTGCCCTTGGGGAACTGAACCCCTCTGGGTGCATTTGAGTAGTGACTGGAGGTCAAAGTATCCCGTAGAGATACGGCCCTTCTAAATACCAGTTCAGGATAGGGTCGTGCATACTTCGAAAGTCCATAATCATTGGTCAATAAATGCCAATGGCGTGACATCAGAGGGCGTAATGATTTCTCATGAGCTGAGTATTGAGTAATGAATTTGACAGTATCCATTTTAGGCCTAGGGTTGTTCTGAAATAACAGTTCAGTCCTAGACCTATTCCTTGGCTTTGTTGAAGGCTTTTTCTCAAAAGGGATCTGGAATATCCCCTAGTCGTTAATCTAGTTTGAGGAGATTTGGCTTGATTAACCACTTGCCGACCGCCGACCGCAGTCTGACGGCGACAGAGTGGCTCGTTATCACAAACCGCCGTCATATGACGGCAGCTGCGATAACTAGTGCTGTGAGCATGCGCCGCCGGCGGAGTGCGCGCGCTCACTGTGTCCGGGGGGGCCAGGTGGGGGGTACGGCGGACTCGATCGCCTCCGGCTACTCGCGATGGCCCCCACGCATCGAGAGAATGGAGGTCCGTGTAAGTAAACAAGGATCTCCGTTCTCATAGAGGGGGAAGGGCGGTGATCACCCCTTTCCCCAGCCAGGGCAGCCCATACACAGTTAGAACACGCCCAGGGAACACAGTTAACCCTTAGCGCGCCCCCTGCAGGTTAACCCCTTCACTGCCAATGGCATTTACACAGTAATCAGTGCATTTTTATAGCACTGATCGCTGTATAATTGCCAATGGTCCCAAAAGAGTGTCAAAATGGTCCGACATGTCCGCTGCAATATTGCAGTACTGCTAAAAATTGCAGATCGCCACCATTACTAGTAAAAAAATAAAAAAAAAATAAAAACCCCAGAAATTAATTCTCATCGTCCGTAAAAGCGGCAACTTTTGTGCAAAAATAATAAATAAACGCCGATTGCAACTTTTTTTTACCAAAAATATGAGGAAGAATCTAAATCTGCCAAAACCGATGGAAAAAAATGTTTTTTTTTATATTTTCTTTTGGATTTGTATTTTAGCAAAAAGTAAGAAACTTGTCTTTTTTTGCAGAATTGTCGCTCTTCTTTTGTTTATAGCGGCGATCAGAAATGACGCAGAGGTGATCAAATACCACCAAAAGAAAGCTCTATTTGTGGGAAAAAAAGGACGCAAATTTAGTTTGGGTACAACATCGCACGCCCGCGCAATTGTCAGTTAAAGCGACGCAGTGCCGAATCGCAAAAAGTGCTCTGGTCCTAAAGTGTGAAATCCTTCCGGGGCTGAAGTGGTTAATAAAGTCCTCCTCGGAGAAACAATTCCTTTTGAGGCACAAACATTGCGCATACGGAATACTCTTGATCAAGGGGGTGGGATGGGCACCGCAGGCGTGTAAAATCATGTTCCCAGCGCTGGGTTTCCGATAAAGATTGGTGGTCAGATTACCACTTTCAGAAATCGAAATCGTGAGATCCAGGGAAATCTCCCGATCACTGAAAGTATATGTAAATTTCAGATTATAAGGATTGGTATTGAGGGCAGTGAGAAACTGCAAGAGCTCCTCTCTAGACCCCATCCAAATAATCAACAAATCGTCAATAAAACAAAACCAATTAAGTATGGATCCCAAAAAGGAAGCAAACGTCTGAGAAAATCCACCTCCCCCAGCCCCCTAAGTATAGGTTGGCATAGGAGGGTGTGCAACAAGTGCCCATCGCGACCCCCTGATTTTGTAAGTATATCTAATCTAAAAATGTAAAGAAATCAGAACAAATCTGAGGAGATCCAGAATGAATTGGTTATGCGGCCAAGTAGTATGATCTTGTTCTGCTAGAAAGCATGCAATCACCCGTATGCCCCGCTCGTGCGGAATTCTGGAATAGATAGCCTCTATGTCCACCGCCACAAGCAGAGCATCCAGGGGAATATGGATCCCCTCCAGGTGTTTGAGTAAGTCAGATGTATCTCTTATGTATGATGGAAAACAGATCACACGTGGCATTAGAAAAATATCCACATAGCAACTCGCCTTTTCAGTTAAATATTTGTTTCAAGATACGATTGGCCTACCCGGGGGATGAGATAGGCTTTTGTGCACCTTAGGCAATGCGTACAATGTTGCTACGCGTGAGAATCTTGGAACAAGGTATTCACGAGTTGGTTGGTCAATAAGACCAGCTGTATATGCCTGTATACATAGAGTGCATAATTATTCCTGAAATATGGGGATGCATTCAGATCTAATTTTAGAGCACCATTCCCGGTTCTTAAGAATATTCAAGCACATTTTCTGATATTGAGGGTGGAGCATCAGAACGATGTTCCCACCCTTATCAGATTGCTTGATAACCACAACATCATAAGGCAGCAGATGAGTTATTCTCAGGGGTAGGCCACTGATGGGTTTTTAAATCATAGAAAGTAGATTGAACAAAGGCCCAAACATTTGGGCAGGTAAGTAGATCAGGGAAATGTCATGATTTGGGTTTGAACGAAGTGCGATTTACCAAGTAACTGGTGCTAGCAGTGCGCATGGATCCAGGGTCTGGCATATCCATCTCAGCAGGTGATGATCCACCGACACTCTCCTCATATAATAGCATTAGGGTCCCTTAGAACCTTAAATTAATTCATGTCAAAATGTTTAATCTGTTCAGTAAGCTCTTTCTCAAGCCTTTTTTGATTTCTTTGGTCATCAAAGATGTATCTGTACGTCAATCTGCAGGTGAACAGATATAAATCCTTGATTGTTTCGAATACATTAATGGGTGACATAGGACAAAAGCCGAGGCCCAGCTTTAATACTGTCAATTCAGCTGGGTCCAAGACCACATTTGTAAGGTTTATGATGTTGAATTCTGATTGATCAGAGGAGTCTGAGTGTTGGATGGTCGACGAACATAGGCTGACAGGTTGCTCTGTCTTTTGGCTTCCTGGAGCGCCATCACTGGATCTAAAAAATCACCTTTAGTTATAATATTTTGTAACGTAGGAGTGAGATTAGTGCGTGTGGCTACCTCACCTGTCTGAGATGCAGGACCTGGACGTCTCTTACCCTTAAGATCCGAGGGAGAATACCCACCACCTCGACGGGTGCGCTTATTAGAACGAGAAGATTGAGCTCCAGACCCTCGAGCTGTGCCCTGTGGGAGAGAAAACATAGAGAGGGATGAATCGGATTCAGTGGTTTCATAGGCAAAGGAAGTCCTAGGTTGTCTTCTATTGGGATTTCTACCACTTTGTTTATTTTCCCATTTATAGGCATATCCTTGAGAAAAGGCCAGTCTATCCATGAAAAAAATTTTCTGCTATTTGGTCACAATATCTTTATTCAAGGTCTCTAAACGCTCTTTGATATCTTTCCATTTAGTACTGAAACTAGCATGTTCAAACACAGACTGGTACTCTGAGTTTAAGGCATCAATCTCCTTATCCAAGGCTTCCAAATCACTATTATATTGTGAAACAAATAATATCAGTTCTTTACTGCATGTGGTTAGTGTCTGTTCCCAAATTTTTTTTAAATCGTCAGTGGGATTTTTTATGGTAGGAAAGATTTGCACTCTTAACCCAAGTGGATTTATATTTTCTCTTATATATTTTTGGAAATAATCCAGATGCCAAAAGAAATGGGACTTCCGTTTTAGTAAACCCTGGATCCTGCCCAGATAGAGCGTCAGGTCCCTATTATCTTTTTTACATGATTTACAGCTAGATTCAATGTCTGACATGAAACCAGTCCATACCGCCCTGTGTAAGTCCATAATGCCTTCCATACAGCACCAGGGTATGTAGCGAATAGAGGAGAGAGAATGGGTGAGTATAGTAGATAAAACACTATGGAGACACTTCCAAGTATGGAATGTTCAGAAGTCAAAAAATAATCAAATATAATCCGTAAGAGTGGCTATAAAAAGCAAAAATGCCTCTGGGTGTGTTATTCAACCCTAGAATAATTTAAGAAAAGCCACCAATATCCAATTTATATTGAGTACCAACGTCCTGATTACTAAGGTGCATGTCTGGTGGTGAGGCAAGAAAGGACTTTCAATGGTACGTAATCAACTGGAAACACTTTTAAAATTCATGTACAATTTTATTAGAAGATAATACATAAACAATCTTTCTACCAAGGAGATCATGACATATAGATAGACAACAAACAAATACATCACAGCTTAAGTGAGATGACTGAAAACGTCTAGTAACTAGCCCCACACAAGGGGGATCCAGACTCATTCAACAATGCTTTTACATGTTTTGCGGTGATCCGCTTCTTCAGAAAGACTTCAGCTTAACAAGATTTCTATAGGAACAAGCATAACATACATAACATAAGTGCATATACATAATTAGTACATTAGGCTATAGCATCCTCAAACCCAGGCCCAGGTAGCAGACCAAGGAAGAGGATTCATTACATATATTACATATTCTATGACAGTTATGAGAGTACCACCACCCCTCCCTGGGCAAGCCACCCATCAAGGGAACCCCAAAGAACAAGTCAGTCAACTCTCCAATATCTTGGGTCCAAGGCTATGGTGCCAAGGTCTACATAATTTTCCTGAGTAGATCAGAATTCAAGCCAGAGGCCCAAGTTTACAGTGGTACACAAATCTATGGAGATGGGGAGAGTATTACTTTTAGGTCCAACACTCGAGGGAGTGCCACCATCCCTCCCTTTGAGAGAAGGGAGAGAAAGTAAGGTGCATACAAGCCTCTGGTTTGAATTCTGATCTACTCAGGAAAAGTATGTAGACCTTGCCGCCACGAAAACAATTATTTTTGTTCCATTTAGTTTTTAATTTGTTATTTACATAAATTTGTTTTAGTTAAATTTGTTTAATTCGTTTTTGAAATTCGTTTAGTTTATTCGTATTCAAATCGATTCAAATTTTTGGGATTCTAATCGATTCACATAGTTTTCAAATCAATTTCGAATAGTTTTTGAATTTGAAAAGTTTTTGAATCCAAATAGTGTAAAGAATAAAATAGAATGGAAAATAAAGGAATAAAAATATAATAGAATAGAAAATAATTAAACAGAAAAAAAAGGATATAATATAATAGAGAAAAACAGAACAAAATAGAATAGAAAAGAATAGAAAATAAAATAATCCAAAAAACAATAGAATATAATAAAAATAATATAACCATTTCCCAAAATTCAAATAGAATCGAATCAAATTTGAATATAATAGAAAAGAATAGATTAGAATAGAATAGAAAATAACATAATAGTATAGAAAAAACACAACAGAATAGAAAATAATAGAATAGAAAGAATGTAACCCTCTTCATACTCTATATACATACTAATCTATTCTTTTCTATTCTATTCAAATTCAAATTGATTCTATTTGAATTTTGGGAAATGGTTATATTCTTTCTATTCTATTCTATTTTTTTAATTCTATTAATTCTATTATTTTTCAATTTGTTTATTCTATGCTTTTCTATTCTCTTATTTTCTATTCTATTATTTCCTATTCTATTATTTTCTATTCAAATTCCAATTTATTATATTCAAATTTCAGAAGATGGTTATATTCTTTCTATTATATTCTATTCTGTTGTTTTTTTGTTGTCTTATCTTATATTATCTTTCTTATATTGGTAGAAGACTTTAAACTTATATTATTTAACC
>BLSH010443380.1:559675-579761 GCA_018402905.1 Glandirana rugosa | reverse complement strand
GATGGACATATATAAAAAAATATATAGAAAATATATAAAATATACAAAAAATATATGTACATGTATACACACACACATATATATATCTGTCAGTATCGGAGCCTGGGCACATGAAGAGATAATGTAAAAGGTACAAATGTAAAATTGATAATAAGTAAAAATGTAAGATTGATAAAAGTAAAGCGAAAGGGTAATAAGAATGAATCATATTCAAATAAAATTAAAAGTACTGGGGCCCCTATTAGGGGGGGTCCCTAATGAAGGGATAATAATACCAATATGGGGTATGGAGGAGGCATGGTATATATATGTACCCGCATGTTGGGCGGGTGGGCATGTGCATATAAAAGGGCACAAACACCACTGTCCATAAACAAACATGGAGAGGAGGGGCGCATGCGTTCAGCTCGACGAGACGGACATGCCGCTGTAGAGCTCTGCGCAGCTACGAGACCTATGGCCGCCTAAGCACCAGTCAGAATGCCAATTCACCACAGCATCATTCCCGCAAGCTCTCCTAGGTCCCAGGGCACATACGGAATGGTAGCTACAGGCACCAAACCGAAGATGGGGACCAAGACAATACGTGAGGCCCTGGTTCAGGTCTCCTCCAAAATGGCACCGTCGACCGCCGCCAGAGCAGGTACTCCCAGAACACCTAAACTGCGCTCGTTACGCCTCCCAAATGAGGGAGAATCAGACACAGAACCACTGGCATTTGTGCTCTTTGCACAGCATGATGAATTGCAATCTGACATACTACAGCAATTTGAAAAGATGTTGCACCGTGCACTAAAGCACACTTCAGATCAAATCACAGACAGGCTCACAAAGGAGATAAGGGAGCTGGGGCAACGTACATCAGAACTCGAACAGAGGGTAGATGAACTTGAACATCACCTCTCTTCTCAGGCTGAGGAACTTGAATCCTTCAAAGATGAGAATCTTACACTCCAGTCTCAGTTGGAAGAATTCGAAAACAGAGCCAGGCGCTCTAACATAAGAATAAGAGGCATCCCTGAAGCTATAGATGACCTACAGTCCACAGTTACAGCCCTATTTCAAGAATTGGCCTCCTCCATTCCCATTGAATGTATCAAAATAGACTGAGTACATAGGGCGATGGCCCCCCGCAAACAAAATGGCCCACCTCGAGACATTATCGCCAAGTTGCATTACTTTCATACTAAAGAACAACTCCTGCAAGCTGCCAGACAAAAGAACTCCCTCACCTTTCAAGGTAATGACTACCAGCTGTTTGCAGATCTCTCTAAGACCACCATTACAAAGCGGAGGGCCTTTAAACCCCATCTACAAATCCTGCAACAACGCCGCATAACTTGTTCCTGGGGCTTCCCTTTCGCCTTGCATTTCACATTTCACGGCCGTAAATACACCTGCAAGACGGCCGAAAACCTGCAGAATTGCTTGCAACATCTCCATCTGACCTCTGTGTACTCAACCTCCTCGCAAGGAACCCGACGACGCTCAGCCTCCAGCTCGCCGCAGAAAATGACCCACACTCCATCCACCTCAAAGAGAAGCAGGATCGCAGCCAGCCAGCAAGATCCCTCTGATTCGATGGACTGAAGGTAATCATTTCTCTGAAATAACCACCACTCCCCTACACTTGGCAACTATTTTCTATCTCTGACCGCCTGACACCGAGACATTCTCACCCTATCCCAATCTACAATGACGAGATAAGCTGAACTTTTAGAAAAGTTTAAGCATTTTTCTGGTTCTCTTACCTGGTCTGTCATAAACTTCCTTTCCCCCTCTTTTAGTAGTTTAAGAGAGATTTTATGAACACTAAGGAAAATTTCTAGAAATCCTTGACATTTTATACAGTTCTTTGACCCCCTCCCCCTTTTTTTCATATTAGCTCACTCTTGTGACTTTTTTGAGAACTTATTGGTATTTTTTGACATTTTTTCCTGATTCTCAGGATAGTTTAAGATTGCAAACATATACTAGCCGCCCTAGGCTTTGCTCTAGTTAAGAGAAAAGGGAGAGCCACTCTCTCCGGTCCTCCCTTAATGGTGGACCGAAGAGACTGGACTCTTTATTGATACCCAGACAGGGTTTATTCCTGCTGAGTTAGACACTACAGTTCACTGTTTGTTATCAACTTCTTATTGCAACAGCTGTACGTGACTCTCCAGATAACCCCCTCAATCCCTCCCAAAAAAGAGATAACTTCAGATTCATCCTCACAACAGTTACCTCACTAAGAGGGCAATCCCAAGATACCCCACCTAGAACATGACATCCTCATTTAAATCTCGAGACTCACGTACACAATACATAAGTATGTTATACAATGTTTTAGGAACCTGTGTGTTAGAGCTACATATTTTTGTCTTACTTCACCCTGGTGCAACCGGCTTACACACTTTAAACTGTAACTCTTTATAGGTTACTTAAGAGACCTCTATCATATCTGCGGCCTGGCTGCAAACGTTCAACAACTTTATCTTATCGTAAGGCCCCCTGGTCTCTAGCTGTTTGTCACTGCTGACCCCCCTATCTTGTCCAATGACTTCCCTAATAGGGACTCCTTGGGCAACATGCTCCCCTCTACGCAGGACAGATTGTCCTACCTAGACCGCATTACATCCTTACACCACCTTTTCTTATATACTCCTTTCACTCTCCCACTCTCATCTTCTTCTTTTCTCTTTTTACCTACCCCACCTTTACAAGCCGGACGGAGGAGTCCTCTTCCAACTACAAACCCAACATTTGCGCCCACAGCAATATCTCCCCATGGCTAAGCTGAACATCCTATTCCATAATGTACAAGGGTTAAACTCTCCATGAAAGAGACGCAAAGCCCTTCACACTTTTCCCTCCCTTAAAACCCACATCATCTGTCTCCAAGAGACCCATTTCACAAAACAACTTACTCCCAAGTACCTAAACGCCTCCTACCCTCAATACTATGCTGCCTCTGCTGACACCAAACAAAGAGGGGTCCTAATAGCGTTTCACATATATACTCCTTTTACATTAAAAACCGAAATACGAGATCCAGAGGGAAGATACTTAATTCTCATAGGCCAGCTACTGGACACACTTGTCACCATTGTCTCATACTACGCAAGGCACTCTACTTATTGGAGGAGACTCAAATCAGGTCCTCTTTCCCTTTCTTGATAAATCGCCTCATACCCCATCAACTAGCCCGCACAAACTCACTTTTCAACAGCTCCTACAACAGCAGTCACTAGCGGATACATGGAGGGAATACAATCCCACTAAAAAGCAATACACTTTTTACTCTCACCCTCACAAAACATTCTCTCGAATTGATCATGTCCTTACCTCAGTGGGCTCCTTGTCGTCACTTCAGTCCTCTCTCATAGCCCCTATCCCCTGGTCTGACCACAACGCTATCTTAACCTCCTTGTCATCCCTCATACCTCCACAAAGCAAAATAGCCTGGACCCTCAATGATACCCTCCTAGCTCACCCCTCCCATATCCAAGACTTAGAAATGGCCCTTAAAGACTATATAGCCTTCAATTCCACGATTAACGTCTCACCTCTGGTAATTTGGGAAGCACACAAACCGGTAATAAGGGGAACCCTAATTAGTTTAGCCTCCCAAAGGAAAAAGGAACAGCAGGTTAGGTTCCAGACCTTAGAACAAGCCTTTGCTCAGGCGCATGCTACCTTTCAAACCTCCCCCACTCCCAATAACAAAGATAAACTTGACAAAGTTAAATTAGAACTAGATCTTTTCCTAACAGATTCAGCTGAAAAATCCCTTTGACGAACAACCCACCGGATGTATATGAAAGCCAACAAACCAGACACCTTCATGGTCCTTTCTCTCTGCAATCTTGATAAACCACATAAGCCCATACAATTAAAAGTGGCCCAGGACTCCTACACCAGCAACCCAGTGAAAATCCTCCAAATGCTTTGTAAAAATCTCTCAGAATTATATTCTACTCCAATCCCCACAGACAACACAACACAAATCTCTGACTTCTTAGATCCACTTAAGATGCCCACACTAACAGAGACCAGAGAATGCAATTAGACCAACCCATCACTGGACTGTAAATTCGAACAGCAATTAAAACACTTAAAAATAACAAGCGTCCCCATCCTGATGGCTTCACTGCAACCTATTATAAGCGTTTCATAGATATCTTTGCCCCACTTTTGACGAATGCTCTTAACTCAATCCTCCAGGGTAAGCTTATTACCTCAGACTCTCTGCGTGCCACGATATCAATGATACCTAAACCCCAAACAGATGACACCTCATGGACCAATTTCTATTCTATTTCAATTTTAAATAATGACATCAAATTACATGCGAAAGTTCTGGCCTCTCGACTCAACACAATTATAGACTCCCTGATCCATAAAGATCAAGTAGGCTTTATGCCCTCGAGACAAGCAGGGGACAACGTGCGTAGAGTAGTCCTCCTGACACATCTGACCCGGACTCAACAAATTCGCACATGTTTCCTTTCTTTGGATATAAAAAAGGCTTTTGATAGCCTCTTTTGGCCATACTTATATAGTGCTCTACAGAAATGGGGATTTGGCCCTCAATTTCTTAAATGCACCCTTTCCCTCTACTCAGATCCCACGGCACACATTACCTATGCAGGACACCGCTCAGACCCATTCCCAGTAAGAAGAGGTACATGACAAGGATGCCCACTCTCCCCACTCCTATTTGCTCTGGACATTGAACCAATAGCCTGGAAAATACGTGATGACCCAAACATAAAAGGCCTGGAGACAGGTGGTCACACCCATAAACTTTGTCTGTTTGCTGATGAAGTTTTGATATTTCTCACATCTCCACTGACATTTACTCCTAATCTCCTGACCACCCTGGCACATTTCGCCAACATTTCCGGGCTGGTGGTCAATGCACAGAAGTCCAAAGCTCTTAACATATCTATGCCCCCCTCCATGCACTCCCATTTGAAAGCAGTTCTCACACTGTTCTGGTTAGGTCAAATTACAGCAGTGAAAATGGTAATTTTGCCGAAAATACTTTACCTGTTTAGAGTGCTTCCCATACTAGTCCCCACGTATTACTTACATATATTACAACGTAGAGGTTCTACCTTTATCTGGGGTAAGACCAAACCCAGAGTTCCTAAATGCGTACTCTACCTCACAAAAACCCACGGGGGCTTAGGCCTTCCATATTTTCTTAGGTACTAACAGGCAGCCCAATTAGCCACCCTAACGAAATATCATGCCACTAAAGAAGCCCTCCTATGGGTTGCCCTAGAGTCATTTGACTGTGATCCCCTATCAACAGCCAACCTACTTTGGCTACAGTCTAAGGATCATAAAATGGTCCGTAATCCAATCACTTGTCACTTTCTCCGACTCTGGAACGCATTTGAATTTAAATACAAACTGTGATCACCTCATAACCCTCTCCTATCATACATGCGTAACCCTTCATTTTATCCTGCATGGACGTCACCATCTACATTCCACAGATGGTCAACAGCAGGCCTTCTCCGAGCTTACTCCTTCACCACTCCCAATAGACTTGAGACATTCCCGACTCTATTGGAGGCATATAACCTCCCAAATGCAGAATTGTTTTGCTATCTTCAGCTCAAGCATTTCTTCTCTCCCTACGTACGACTAGACCCCTCTCTGCCACACAAGACTTTATATGAGCAAGCCTGTGACCATGATCCACACATGTGCAGACTTATTTCCCGAATATATCAACGCCTGTTAGACCCCCCACGCAACGGACACCTAGAAGCCGAGAACTGGAAAGACATTTGGCTTGCTACAAAATCAGCTTCACAAAACATAATAGCCTCTGAGGCAAACTATAAAGTACTTTTTAGATGGTACCTAGTCCCCACACGGATAGCTAAATACCAAGCTACATATTTCCAGCTTGCTTTAGAGGATGCCCCGATAAAGGCACCCACATCCACATTTGGTGGGAGTGCCCTCTGGTACGTAGATTCTGGGACCAAATATTCTCCATTATCTCTACTCTTATAGATCAAACCCTTCAACCCACACCCACCGTCGCCTTACTCATCTACAAGCCCCCAGAAGTCACTCGTATGCAATTCAAACTCTTGCTACAAATAACAACAGCGGCAAAGCAAACAATAGCTCAAGCCCGGAAGTCTCCATCCCTCCCATTCTTGGAAACTAAACACAGAATAACTAAATCCATGATACATGCTAAAATAGAGGCAACTGTACTAGACGCAATCCCCAAGTTTGAACACCTATGACAGCCTTGGGTTTGCCATTTCCTCCTACCAGATTTTGATGAAAAACTGGTGCTCCCCTAACTCCCTAAACATGAGTAGCGAAGGTTGCAACAAGGATTCCGTGTTCCGTGACCTGCTCGCGCTGGTGCGCACCTTCACTTCCTGCTTGCGGGTCAACGGAACGTGGCCTCTCGCACCTTGCGTGTCAACTGACGCGTTTCGTCACTCCCTGTGACGTCTTCCGTTGACCCGCAAGCAGGAAGTGAAGGTGCGCACCAGCGAGAGCACATCACGGAACGATCACAGTTTTCCGCAATTGTTGATTATTTGCACTGTGAAAGTTTGGCCAATAAAGCGTTTTAAGAGGTACACGATGAGTTCTTCCTTTTTTCATCTATATATGGAATGGTGACCGAGGAGAGAGAGAGAGGAAACAGGGGACACCAATAACCATAGGTCGGATTATAGACCTAAAGCGCGAATGACTTCTCCACACCGTATGGTTGGAGAGTCAAAGGAATCTGGTAAGCAGGGCACAACACCCTGAGTTATTACTTTTCACTACTCAGCACTTAAATACAGCACGAGCACTTTATGATTAAAAGAATCTGAAGAAATCTTCTGAGAAAAAGGATTTGAAGTTAGCATTACCACGGGACTGCACTAGCACTTTTTCTATTTTTTATTATTATTTTTATTCTATTTGAAATACGAACTGTACACCAGCAAAACTTTGCACAGAGCACAGCACGTTTATATTGGAAAAAAATGTTCTTGTTTGTTTGCATGTAACATTGTTGTATTTGTATTTATATGAGATTGCATGTAACAACTATATTTACATAGAAAGGAAAAATAAGGGGAGCACTATTCATTGCAAGCGCTGCTTGAAAAAAACAAAAACAAAACTCTGTTCACATATATCACGCATTTTTTACCCATTGAATAGCAACTGGGCTACAGCAGCAGCTGCACACACACCTAACAGTTCACCTCATTCTATACTAGAGGATAAGCGCTGCTAGTTTTCGATTTTTATATTTTTCTTCATAACCTCTTGTATTTATTGATGATGTGACTGCTGACAAAAGCAGCAGGATGAATTCTGAAGTGTTTTGGGAAATATTATCTGCTCATATTCAGCCAAATGCTTCAGAATGCATTGGACGGCGCTTCACAGTGCAGATGGACAATGACCCGAAGCATACTGCAAAAGCAACCAAAGAGTTTTTTGAAGGGAAAGAAGTGGAATGTTATGCAATGGCCAAGTCAATCATCTGACCTAAATCCGATTGAGCATGCATTTCACTTGCTGAAGACAAAACTGAAGGGAAATGCCCCAAGACCAAGCAGGAACTGAAGACAGCTGCAATAGAGGCCTGGCAGAGCATCACAGGGATGAAACCCAGCGTCTGGTGATGTCTATGCGTTCCAGACTTCACGCTGTAATTGACTGCAAAGGATTTGCAACCAAGTATTAAAAAGTGAAAGTTTGATTTATGATTGTTAATCTGTCCCATTACTTTTGGTCCCTTAAAAAGTGGAAGGCACATATACAAACAAAATCAGTGTATTATGAAGTGATAGAACTGCTTTATACATTGAGTTTGTAAAATGCTGACAGATGGGGTGTTGAGGATACTATATATAGAAATAATTAATATGGCAATGTATAGCTTAAATTTAATAATTTCTCTAACATCCTGGTTTATTTGTTCTTTCACTGTGTTTCCCTATGATGGCGACCAAGTGATTAACATATGTTTTGCTTAACAATGTTAGCAAACTACCTCTTCCTTTGCTATTTAGGGTTCTGTGCCTTTTTTACTAGGACCCCAACCTCTATGCTTGTGGAGACTGATATCGTAGTTGCTAAGAAACAAATCAATCTCAAGAAAAATTCATGATTTACATCAGGGTTACATAAATTATGAGAGACTTCATCCTTCTTTCTAATTTGGAAACGCACAGATTGATATCAATTAGTAATTCTCATGGTTTTGAAGCACTTTCTCCTTTTGCTTAATTCGCATATTAACATTAATTCGAGTTTAAATATCTATGCTGTTTTCTGCAGACAGATTTGCATTTGCTGTTGCTTGCTGCAAATTTCTCATGTTTCCTGACATGTACATATACATTTACTCTTTCAACTTTCCAACCAATAATGAATGGACCTTGTCATCCAAGCTGAGCAAAAAAAATGTGTTTCTACGCAAAAAGAAAGTCACTTTCTTTAAATTGTGCCAAGAACAAGGTGAAAGTAGACTTTATGCTCTTTGAAATGTAATATGTTGGTTGTGTCGGGTAATGGCTGGGAAGGGTCTGCTTTTATAAACTATAGCTTAGTGTTTGTTCAAGACAAAGAAATGATGCCAAAAATGCCAGTGTGGTTTCTTTAGATGTAGATAGTAAAGGTAAGATAAGATAAGATAAGATAAGATAAGCATATCTTAAGGCGCAGCAACAGATTCTAAAATTACAAAAGGCAAAGGCATATATGATGGTAAAATGACTGATTCTGCATATGCTGAACACACATCTAGGTATGAAATGACATACTCTGTCGGTGTGGAAGGCATATCAGAATAGGATGTTACTAGAGTTGAGCGAACACCTGGATGTTCGAGTTCGGTGGGTCTGGCCGAACTTCACGAAAAAATTCGGGTTCGGTACCGAACTTGACCCCGAACCCCATTGAAATCAATGGGGACCCGAAATTTTCGGCACAAAAATGGCTGTAAAAAAGTCCTGGCAAGTGCTAGAGGGCTGCAAAAGGAAGTAAAATGGGGGTAAGAGTAGGACAAGTGCCCTACAAAAAAATGGGGATAGGGAAAATAACCTAAATCAAATAAAAAAAAAAAAAAAAATGGGAAGGGGGGGTGGATGTGGAGTAGGAGCCTAAAGGTTGACTAGGCCGTGACCGTGGCAGTATAGGTGGAAGTGGCGGTGGTGGAGGAGGAGGAGGTAGCCAACACTTTTTGTTGTTTGTTTGTTTTTTTTTTCTAATTGGGGTAGCCCCCAAAATATTGAGACATATTAAAAAAAACAAGTATACCAACGGCTGTGTGAGGCCGGTCTAAATGTCTATTCTGCACAAGGTACAGACAAGTCTTGTGGGATCCATGCCTGGTTCATTTTAATAAACGTTAGCTTGTCCACATAGGCAGTGGACAGGCGGTTGCGCTTGTCTGTGATAACACCCCCGGCCATGTACCCAATTTGGAGACCCAGAAGTTGAATGGGGCAGACCCATCAGTCAATACGTGTAGGCATGTGCACACATACTGTTCCGCTATGTTGCTGAAATGCTGCCTTCTGCTAAGACCTTGCCTATCAGCTGGTGGTGCTGTTTGTTGTGGCGGGCTGCTGACAAAGCTTTGCCACAATTCGGCCATGCTAACCCTGCCTTCTGAGGTGCTGGCGGTGCCACCGCTGCGTTGACGGCCTCTTCCTCCTCTGCCTTCGCCTTGTGCTTCCACCGAGCCCCTGATGTCATTTGGGAATGCCCTCAGCAGGGCGTCTACCAGTGTGCGCTTGTAGTCGCGCATCTTCCTCTCACGCTCCAGTGAGGGAATTAAGGATGGCACGTTGTCCTTGTAATAGGGATCCAGCAGGGTGGCCACCCAGTAATCGGCACAAGTTACAATGTGGGCAACTCGGCTGTCGTTGCGCAGGCACTGCAGCATGTAGTCGGCCATGTGTGCCAGGCTGCCCAGATGCAAAGACAAGCTGTCCTCTGTGGGAGGTGTATCATCTGTGTCCTCCGTATCCCCCCAGCCACGCTCCAGTGATGCCCACGAGCTGCGTTGGGTGCCACCCTGCTGCGGTTCCTCCTCCTCATGATCTTCCTCATCCTCATCCTCCAGAACTGTGCCCTGGCTTGAATATTTTTTACCTGGCTAATGCTGGTGTAGGAACCCACTCTCCAAGCCACTTGTGAATGACTGGCCTGATAACCGTGGAAATGACCCCTCTTCCTCCTCCTCCTCCTCCTCATCCTCCTGTGCCACATCCTCTTACATCATTGCCCAAAGTGTTTTTTCAAGGAGACATAGAAGTGGGATAGTAACGCTGAGAACAGCGTCATCGGCACTGGCCATGTTGGTGGAGTACTCGAAACACAGCAATACGGTACACAGGTCTCGCATGGGGGCCCACTCCTTGGTGGTGAAGTGGTGCTGTACCGCAGAGCGACTGACCCATGCGTGCTGCAGCTGAAACTCCACTATTGCCTGCTGCTGCTCGCACAGTCCCTCCAGCATGTGCAAGGTGGAGTTCCACCTTGTGGGCACGTCGCATAGGAGGTGGTGAGCGGGAAGGCCGAAGTTCCGCTGCAGCGCAGACAGGCTAGCAGCAGCAGGGTGAGAACGCCGAAAGTGCGCACAGATGGCCCGCACTTTCTGCAGCAGCTCTGACATATCCGGGTAGTTTTTTAGAAATTTCTGTACCACCAAATTCAGCACATGCGCCAGGCAAGGGATATGCGTCAAACCGGTTAGGCCCAGAGCCGCTACAAGACTTCGCCCATTGTCGCACACCACCAGGCCGGGCTTGAGGCTCAGTGGCAACAACCACTAATCGGTCTGTTGTTCAATGCCTGTCCACAGCTCCTGCGCAGTGTGGGGTTTATCCCCCAAACATATCAGTTTTAAAACAGCCTGCTGTCGTTTCCCCCTGGATGTGCTGAAGTTGGTGCTGAAGGTGTTACGCTGAGCGGATGAGGAGGTGGTAGAGGAGGAGGAAGCGCAGTAGGAGGAGGAGGAGGCAACAGGAGGCAAAGAGAAATGCCCTGTAATCCTTGGTGGCGGAAGGACATGCGCCAAATGGCTAGCCGCCTCAGGCCACCCGCCACTACATTTGCCCAGCGTGCAGTTAGCGAGATATAGCCCATGCTTACTGGTCCATGTATCAGTGGTTATGTGGACCTTGCCACAGATGGTGTTGCGCAGTGCACACTTGATCTTGTCCCCGACTTGTTTGTGCAGGGAAGGGATGGCTCACCTGGAAAAGTAGTGGCAGCTGGGAACCACATACTGTGGCACAGCCACCGCCATCAGGTTTTTAAAACTGTCTGTGTCCACCAGACGGAATGACAGTATTTCAAAGGCCAGGAATTTTGAAATGCTGGCATTCAGGGCCAGGGATCGTGGGTGGGTAGGTGGGTACTTCCTCTTTCTCTCCAGTGTTTGGGAGATGGAGAGCTGTAAGCTTCCATGGGACCGTGTGGAAATGCTTGGGGATGGTGGCGGACATGGTGGCGTTGCTGTCACATGCTCTGTTTGCTGGGTGGCAGGTGACACTGGCACTGTAGAGGTGCAGGAAGAGGCCGAGGCAGCAGCAGAAGAGGAAGCAGGAGGAGGCCGAGACCTTTCTTGGATTTTGAGGTAATTATTCCAATGCAGCTTGTGCCTTGAATTTAGATGCCGGATCATGCAGGTTGTGCTCAGGTTTAGAACATTTAGGCCTCGCCTCAGGCTATCATTGCACATCGTGCAAATCACTTGTGTCTTGTCGTCAGCACATTGGCTGAAGAACTGCCACGTGGGGGAATGCCTTTGAGCTGCCTTTGGTGTGCTAGGTCCCTGGGTGCGGTGGGTAGTAGCAGGCCTACTGTCTAGGGGACGCTCGCTCCGCTTTTGCAACCTGCTTCCTCTTTTGCTGTGCTGGTGCCTCTGTGCGACCACCAACTCTTCCTCCAAACTGCACATGTCACTCGCATGACCCTCATTCCATGTGGGGTCTAGGACCTCATCATCCTCCTCCACATCATCTTCCACCCACCCTTTACTACTGCCCTCCTTGTCAGCCTGCACACTGGGGAAAGCTGCAGCAGTTGGCACCTGTGTTTCGTCATCATCAGAGACGTTCTGCGCTGGTGTTTCCATGTCCTCATCCTGCAACAGAAGTGGTTGGGCATCGTTGCACTCAATGTCTTCCACTTCTGGGGCAGGGATATGTGGATGGCCCACAGCAATCACAGCCACCTCGTTGAGGGCTGATTCCCCCTAATAGTGAATCGGCTGCCTTTACGTCCAAGTGCCAGGCTATACAGGCACCGACAAATGTGAGTTTTATCAACTTTTTAATTGTTCAAATAAATTTTATCCAATGGTATTTGCGCTATGAGGCTTTTCTCTTTATACATGGTGGCATGCACAATGGATTAACTGTTGGAGGTGTGGAACGCTGGAATACCCACAGGGGAGGTCCCCACATATGCTTCATTAGACCACACTAGAGATAGGCGGTCACCGGAGGAAGGGTGAGTGGACATCCATGTGGGGTACACCGAGCACAACTGGAGCACCTATGTTTGATTGAGCACAAGCACTGTTGTCACCATCCCTTTGGGATGATTTATGGACGTTAATAGACTGTGGACATTTCGTGGATTATACTGTAATAGGCACCAAGCGCAGTGACTTATATAATTTTTAAACATGCCCCCACTATTTTAATCATACATTCCATATCAATCCAATATTGTGGCTTTTTCCCTGTCACATAAGTATCCTTTCCAACACCACATATTTTGGGGCTTTACTGGAGAGTTTAGCCAGCTGCCCCATACCTTCTCAAACTGGAGGGGACTGCCTCCATATTGATATATAAGCTTTTCAAAGTGCAGCATTGTGCCTATCTGTTCTAACCACATTTTAACCGTGGGTGGATCTGGGGAAATCCTGTGTACAAGTATATGTCTGCGGGCCTGAAACAATGCCCTAGCCACTGCCTCCTTCAAGTATTTATGTAGAATGATGCTATCAAGCATGCCCAGCACACAATGCTTCAGGTCAAGCAGAACAGTAACCTGGAAAGCTGTGTTAATTGAAGCTACTACTGATCCCCAGTATGGGTGGAGTTTTGGACACCTCCACAAAAGGTGAATTAAATCCCCTATGTCCCTGTCACACCAAGTACACAGAGGACTGGGGCGTAGCCCCATTTTGTTAAGCTTAAGTGGGGTGTGATGGGTCCTCAGTAGGATGTATAACTGGGACATTCTTTGTGTTATACTTAGGGAGCTCATTTTAACATTTTCCAGGGCCTCATCCCATAGTTCTCCAGGTATCTCTCCCACATCCATCTACCACTTCTCACAGGCTGAAGTAGGAAATTGGTCCAAGTATAGTCCTA
The DNA here is from genome assembly GCA_018402905.1 of Glandirana rugosa. Taxonomy (NCBI): domain Eukaryota; kingdom Metazoa; phylum Chordata; class Amphibia; order Anura; family Ranidae; genus Glandirana; species Glandirana rugosa. Next base: position 566,382 of record BLSH010443380.1, on the reverse strand, counting down.
GTAGGGAAGCGTAACAACAGGAAATAAACCCCTTGGTGGAAGATGCCTGTTGCAATATTGTAAACATCGGAGAAGGGGAGAGTAAAGGACAATCCAAGGACCTCTGAGCCCTAATGGCATGTTTCAATTGTATATAGTAGAAGTGCATATTTTGTGGGACCTTGTATCTATGTTGTAGCTGCATAAAGGACAGCAAAACACCATTATCAAATATATGCCGTAAATGGGTTATATGAATCTTACGCCACCTATTAGCGTGTTGCAATTTTAAGAGTTTAGGATATGTGTGATTGTCCCAGGTTGGGCTATATGTGGTGTATCCCTGCACCCCCTGTATCTGTTTAGTCTTGTCCCATATCTTCTGTAATAGTCTGTATGTTGGGAACTTTTTATTAGGCTTAGAAAACAGTTGTGCCTCCAATCCCTCCGTCAACAATGGCGACCCACTAAATTGTAACTTTATGGCCAACGTGGTATTATCCATCTTCTGTGACAAACCCCCAATCATTTGTTAGAGCTGGGAAGCCAAATAATACAGCCATGGATTCGGAAGTGCCAATCCCCATACGTCTTTAGGTTTCTGTAACTGCTCCAGTTTAATTCTGGACCCCCCCCCCCTTCCAAAGCAGAGATCTAAAAATGGTATTGACTGCCCTGAATATTTTGAGGGGGACCACCACTGGGGAGTTATGGAGATGATATAGTAGCTGTGGCATCAATACCATTTTGATTAGATTTGCCCTTCCAGCTACCGATAGCCACAGTTTACTCCATATTCAGACTTTATCTGTAAATTTGACCAACAGTGGTTGAATGTTGAGCCTGCAAAATTCTATTGGTTGGGGGAAATTACTATTCCCAGATATTTAAGCGTTTCAACCACGGGAACTCTGCAATAGGTGTCTAATTGTGGATGTACCTCCTGATCTAGCGGAAGGAGAGACGATTTGGTCCAATTTATTGTTGGCCCTGAAAATTTACCAAATTCTGCTATAATTGACATAACAGTTCTCAAGGAGACATCAGTGTCCCCTAGCATGAGAAGCATGTCGTCTGCATAAAGCAGAATTTTCTCCTGTATAGCTCCATATCTGAACCCGACTATACTGTTGTGAGCTCTTATACATGCTGCCAGTGGTCCTATTACTAATTCAAATAGCAATGGGGATAAGGGGCACCCTTGCCTAGTCCCCCTCCTTATGTAGAAGCACACAGAGACGAAACCACCCTCTCTAATGGATTCTTGTGGTTGTTGATACAGCAGGCGTATCCATGAAATGAAGATGGTGTCAAACCCAAATTTCTCCAAAACATCCCAGAGGTATCCCCATTCCACGCTGTTGAATGCCTTGTTGGAATCCAATGACAGTAAAGCTATATATATATATATATATATCTTTAGTGAGACCTTATTTAGAATACTGTGTTCAGTTCTGGAGACCTCACTTACAAAAAGATATTGATGAGATAGAACAAGTCCAGAAACAGGTAACAAAAATGGTGAAAGTTCTGAGGGATAAAACATATCGATAGCAACTTCAGGAACTTAATATGTACAGTCTGCAGGAAAGAAGGGAAAGAGCAGACATGTTTGAAACATTTAAATACATCAAAGGGGTGAATAAGGTTCAGGAGGGCAGTTTTTTCAATATGAAACCAAAAATCAAGAACACGGGGACATGACCTCAAACTAACTGGAGGAAAGTTCAAAACGAATCTTAGAAAGTATTATTTTATTGAAAAGGTAGTTGATGCTTGGAATAAACTTCCAGTAGAGGTAGTGAGACAGTCAACAGTAAATGGCTTCAAACATGCCTGGGACAAACATAAATCTAAACTCTATAGTCTGTTTTCTCCTGTCACTTTTCTATGTTTCTATGTTTCTTTCCTTTCTTCACCACCACCTATAGTTTTCTCTGAACATGCCTGTTCAATCACCTTGTCACTGACAGGCAAACTTGACTTTGCTAGTTGTGTAGACATAGAAAGAGTTCAACATTTTGCAGGGATATTTTTTTTTTCTGATCAGGAGTTCATCTTGCTTCAACCAATTTTGTTTTAGCAGCCTGTAATCTCTTTTCTGAACCATTTTTTTTGGTGCACCTTTTCACTTCTCTCACTTTGTGAATGACCTTCTTTTAAAAGACATGTGGGCACAAGCTCTTGGTAACATATAGTATACTAGTAGCCTCCCTGGCGGTTTTCCAGAGTGTGGTTCAGGGTGAATTTCCATTACAAATAGCGGTAACCCCGAACCACACTCAGGATTGCATCGCTGGATCCAGGCAATATTACTTACCTTATCTCCTGGATACAGCGATGTCCCCCGGCTGTGTCCATGGGCTGTGTCTTCCGCCCGATGCCTCTGTGTGCCGGGCTCCATTCCCTACTAGCGTAACGTCGCATGGGGGCGGAGCCTGCCCGCAAATTCAAAAAGTGAAACACACAGTATACATACAGTACACTGTAATCTGTCAGATTACATTACTGTATCAAATCGTTTCACATCCCTTTTGTCCCTAGTGGTTTGCCCAGTGCCCTGCCTGCATTTTTCTATTATGTATGTCATTCTTTCTGCCTGGACACTTGAGAATGTCCATGTCATCCAAAAAGTGTCCCTTTACGTCAAAAGCAGTTTTTGACCAGCTAGAAAACAGCAATAATAAATAAGAATCACTTGCAGAATTGAGTAATACTGATTTGTGATGAAATGTATCATCAGACACTGAAAGTGAATAAATGAGGGGTCATATGGGCTGTCCCAGTAACAGGCCACAGCATAATTGGTAAAGCATGAACTATTCCGAAACCCAAGGATTACACAAAAGGTTAAAAAAAATAACAATTTATTGGAAATTTCATATACAAATAGACACAGTTTATACTAGAACATATACAATAAAATCAAGAAAAACAGACTCTATACATAGGTGAGGCTTAACTTGTGGCTCTCTGATGAGATCAGAGGCTCTTGAGATCCCAGCAGAGTTCTACATATTCTCTACCAGTTTCGCAGAGAGTTCCGCTTCTTCAGGAGAGTAGGATGGGATTTAAGGATATTAAATACAGTACAAACATCATAATGTACAATCATTGGACATACAGTCTATATCGAGATATAAAAGGTACTGGGAATAGGTAAGTATTCATATAAGTGTCTGCTTACCTAAATGCAGGCGACCTCAGATCCACAGGCCGTAGAACACGCCCTAAGGCTATCCCCCCATGGCGAACATGGGGGACATAAGGAGCACGGCACTAAATATGCAGAAAATAAACAATATTAAGATCCAGAACAATTGTGTCCATGGTGACAAAGGGCCCCACGTGAAGGTAAAGAAAAGGTGTGAAACCAGACTAGGGAGAAAACGTTACGGATAACGAAGGAACAAGTGCCGAGAGTAAGAATAGCCTCAAGCTTGGGAAGGGAAAAGGTGGGGGAAAAACTGGGAAAGGGACGAGGGTACCCAGAGGAAGGGAGGGAGAAGATGGATAGGGAGGGAAAAGGGGGGAAATAGGAGAAGGTGCAGGACAGGGACTTACCTATTCCCAGTACCTTTTATATCTCAATATAGACTGTATGTCCAATGATTGTTAATTATGATGTTTGTACTGTATTTAATTTCCTTAAATCCCATCCTACTCTCCTGAAGAAGCGGAACTCTCTGCGAAATCGGTAGAGAATATGTAGAACTCTGCTGGGATCTCTAGAGCCTCTGATCTCATCAGAAAGCCACAAGTTAAGCCTCACCTATGTATAGAGTCTGTTTTTCTTGATTTTATTGTATATGTTCTAGTACAAACTGTGTCTATTTCTATATGAAATTTCCAATAAATTGTTTTTTTTATTTAACCTTTTGTGTAATCCTTGGGTGTCGGAATAGTCCACGCTTCACCAATTATGCTGTGGCCTGTTACTGGGACAGCCCATATCACCCCTCATTTATTCAATGGATATGGATGATGGCGCCCCTTACCTTGCCCCTTACCCCATAAGGCTCTTCTTCACTTCAGACACTGAAAGTGATGACAGTGACAATTCTGCAACTGAGCAAATTTCAGTGTTTTTGACTTGATTACATTATTGAATACATTTTATTATTATTATATTATTATATTTGATCATTTTTGATAATTATTTATAGTTATTTGTTATATTATAATGTTTTTCATATATATTATAATTTATGAATTTATTATTTAAAACTTTATCATATCTGGGATGTCTTCTAGACTCTTGTCTTTAGTGAGTTATTCCTAAGAATTACAGGCCTACAATATAAAACGCCAAATTTCTATGCGAAAAAATGTACCGCTTTGAGACACAATAATCTGACATAATCTTACCGCCAGGAAGGTTAATGTATTGTGAAACAAACAAATTAAACTGCACTACCACATAATTAATATTAAAGTTAATAATAAAGTTAATAAAGTGCTGAATTCCATAAATACATAAAGTGCAAAAAGAGTTAATTCTCAAATAAGGATGCTGAATCACTTTGATGTAAAGATTCCAACAGGATAAATTCCTTCACCAGACACCCAGTGGCACACCCTACTCACCAGACATAAATGATTCCCATTACAGAAATCAAAGGCGTTTGTCACTGTCAGTTGTCTTTGTATACCAGTTGTCTCCTCCAGCAGGGGCGTAGATGAGCGGCAACCAGACAGCAAGCCTCGCGGTGACCCCCTCATGACGTCAGCATGTTAAGCCGATGATGAAGGAAACCGATGATGAAGCTGGTGAAGGAATTTATCCTGTTGGAATCATTTACATCAAAGTGAATCTTTATTTGAGAATTAACTATTGGACCTATTGAACTTATACCATTTTTACTTTTCGTTTTTAACACTCAAGTCACAATGGTCAGATATTAATATATATACTTTGGACTAATTTTTGTAATATTTATTTGCATGTTTTGCACTATTTCTAACGCTACAGTGAAATATTACTCAGATTGCAATAAGTGATTGAATTTCACACTGATTTGTGATACTTTTTGCACTTTATGTATTTATGGAATTCAGCACTTTATTAACTTTATTATTAGCTTTAATATTAATTATGTGGTAGCACAGTTTAATTTGTTTGTTTCATAAGTTTACAGTACGTCTTAGTCTGTGATGTGGGCAGCTCCACACTTAATTAGCTCAATTTCAATAAATTTTAATTCTAGGTTAATGTATTGCCTGTGTAAAATGTACCTGTACAACTGTAGTGTCCTTTTTTGGTAAAAGTTGGTACTTACCTAACACTAGGCCTAAATGCTGTTAGATGGTGATAAAAGTTGCTCTGTATTGTGGAAAGCTGGCAACATGTTGGCCTGGCAATGGCATTTGGGCTTGGGGGATCAACCTTTTAGAAAAAAATAAATTAATATAACTATACTTTAAGGTAGGTATAATTTTTGGGCTCAGTCTAGGAAAAATAGTATGCTTGCTTCAAATTGTCAAATTCTGGAGGACATCTCTGTGTTACATCATGCTTGGTGACTGTTAACAAGGGGATGGCAACTTGAGTGAGACAATGCTGCTGGAGGACAATGCTGTGTTACATGTTGCTCGATGCCTATTGAATTGGAGATGGAATCAGGATTGGGCAATGCGACTGGAGGATATCACTGTGTTACAGCTTGCTTAGTGCCTGTTGAATTAGAGATGGCATCTTGCTTGGTGACTTTTGAGCTGGGGGTGGCATATTGAATGGACCAATGCTGCTGGAAGATGTCACTGTGTTACATGTTGCTTGATGTCCATTGAATTGGAAACAGAGTCAGAATGATGTAGGAGGACATCACTGCTTTACATCTTGCTTGGTGCCCGTTGAGTTGGAGGAATGGGTAAATAATACTAGCTATACTACAGTACTCATAAGTAGAGTTGATCGAACCTCTGGAAGTCTGGGTTCGGCCGAACTTCGGGACAAAGTCCGGGTTCGGGACCGGACTTGACCCGAACTTTGTCCCGGACCCCAAACCCCATTGAAATCAATGGGGACCCCGAACTTTTAGGCACAAAAATGGCTGTAACAAAGTCCTGGCAAGTCCTAGAGGTCTGCAAAAGGCAGGGAAATTGGGGTAAGGGTCGGACAAGTGCCCTACAAAGAAATGGGGATAGGGAAATAATTAAAAATCATTTTTAACCTAAAATCAAATAAAAAAAAATCAAAAATGGAGGTGGATGTGGAGTTGGAGGTTGAGGAGGCGGTAAAAGTGGTGGTGGAGGAGGAGGAGGTAGCCAACGCTGTTTTTTTTATTTTTGTGAAATGCACCACTGGCCGCAAATGTAGTTTTTGGAATTTTTTTGTTTTTTTTAAACCAGCAATGTAGATGCACTTTTTAATTTTGTGCAAGAAACAATAATCTGTCCCTTTAAGCAACAGTATCTTGTTATTATACCGAAGATACACCGACGTTCTTTGAAACGGATATGTTGAACCTCTACTAAAATCTTGTTATTAGAAAGGGAATTTCGTTGTCGACCTTGGAAAGGGACATGTTGAACCTCTACTAAAATCTTGTTATTAGAAAGGGAATTTCGTTGTCGACCTTGAAAAGGGACATGTTGAACCTCTACTAAAATCTTAGATTTTAGTAGAGGTTCAAGATATCCCTCTCCAAGGATGACAACGAATTTCCCTGTCTAATAACAAAGAACGTGTTTTAATTTTTCACGTAGATGTAACGACCAAATTTTTT